>QQSR01000096.1:0-68964 GCA_003664465.1 Trichophyton mentagrophytes | reverse complement strand
CACAAAAAACCAAAAAATAGGGATAAGGGTAAAAAAAAGATATTTTCTTGGAGTGCAAAGTAATTTTACAAGTTTTATACCCCGCTCAAAGGGCAAAATAAAAATACAAAAAATTCCTTTCAACCCCCCAATCCCAAAAATTTCCCTCATTTTTTTTGATTAAAATCCAAATAAAACAATTTTTTTTTTAAAAAAAAAAAAAAAAAAAAAAAAAAAAAAAAAAAAAAAAAATGACAATTGACTATACCTCTAAGGGAGATATCCCGCATACCAGCTATTATGACTCTGTTTACATGGCAGAGGCTCTTGATTCAGCATTGGACATGGAGTTCGAGGGATTCGACGATGGAAAACTGTACTGGGACATGTTCCTGAGACTCGACCGGTCCCAGCAATCTCCCACGGATCCCACTATCGTTTTAGACGTTGGAGCAGGCTCGGGTCGTATTTTCCGCAAAATGGCATCAAAAGCGGCCGAATCAGGCGTAGACCTGAGTGGTGTCAGACTTATTGGGCTCGACAAGTCCGACTCCATGATAGAACGAGCAAAACACCGGGTATCTGAGCTTTCTGGCGTTGGCAGTATCTCCTGGATCGTGGGTGATGCGAGCGACATGCTCGCTCAGCCAGACCTTTCTCAACTTAGAGGCCAATTGAGCTTTATTCTCTGTGCAGACGGGGGAATCGGTTATATCGAGGGCGAGGCGAATATACATGCCTTCTTCTCCCATACCGCCCAGCTGTTACGCCCCGGGAGCGGTAGAGCTTGTATCTCTCTTCTCGAGTTCCAGGTAGCTGGAGCATACAAGAATGGTGCGATTCCAAGCACTTACGACGAATCCATGGAATCCATGGCCGAAATTAGCAAGGGTTCCTCGTTGTCCTTCAAACCTATCTTCCACCAAGAGTACGTTGAGGATGGTCACCATGTGGGCCGGCTTGATACAGAAATCTCAAATGTAGATAGGGAGGGCAACAAGACAGTCCGTGAGATCTGCCATTATACCCACAGATTTCGTATATGGAGCGTTGAGGGCATGATTCAGGCGGCGGAAAAGGCTGGGTAAAAGCATGTTGAGACTATCGACTGGCAACGGATGCAACATTTCGTGTTTATGACGCCGAAGGCGAAATAGCAGTCACCCTGGAACATTCAACATGTAGATATATGACAAGCAACTCTGTGAGGGTATATCCAAAACTCGTTTTATACGAGCTTCAACATAACTACTAGAGATACACAATGATAGGAGGTCTACTTTTGGCAAGAAGCTCAAATTTAGCTAGTCCGTGGTGAAAATAAATAGATAAATAATGAATAAATAGTGATTAGAATATATAGACAACGCTTACACGGGGAAGATGAAACGGAGAAAAAGAAATGAAACAAAGGAAAGGAATATAACTGTTTAAACTATGACCACATATCTTCGTCACTCTTAACTAGATCCTCTTCCATCAACACTCTAGGCCCATCCCGTTTCTGTCTTTGCTTCCGCTCCTGGCGGGTGACAACATGGCTGGGCGTTAAGGGGGTAATGGGGGTAAATGGCATGTATGGGCTGTAAGGTGTTCGAGGAACACCCGTTCGTGGTCCATGCAAAAGACTTGTCCTTCGCTCAACGATGGTGGTCTTAGTGGATGGTGCGCTCATGGGACTATCATAAGCAACGCGGAATGGCAGTGGAGGTGTACTGTGAGCTGTATTGATGTTCAACGATGGAGGAGTGGGGCGGAATTTGCGGCTATCTAGTGACTCTTTGCTAGGAGGAGAAGTAAGGAATGATGGGGGAGGTGCCGTGCTAGGCTGAGGAGAGTTCAATTTTGCCTGTTCATGAGGAGTCAAGGGAGGAGGTCCTGGATTATAAGTGCGAGGTGAAAGAGGTTGTCTATCAGGGTGGTCCCGAGAATTGAGTTCGGGTGAGCCCATGGGGGATGAAATTTGAAGTCCCCGTATAGAGCTACGGCCAAGCAGCTTCTTTGGCGAAGAGGTGGAGTTCTTAGATCGGGAACTGAGGAAGGAAAGCTGTGAGAGTCTCGAGAATCTCTCGGTTCGTGGTGAGATAGGCGATTCTTTGGATGCCGGGTCTTCCTGGAAGGGGTGACTTGAGTGATGCTGTGGTTCAAACTCAGTCACTGTTGGTAGATGGCACGCCGAGAGGGGTGAAGATGGGGATACGGGGGAGAGCGGCTGTTGCTGGCGCCTTAGATGTCGGAACTCTGGAGGTCCCTCTGGCGGATTCAAGCGCACAGGCGAATTCAAGGGCGAAGGAGGGGGCCCCCTGGTGGTGGCCGTCTCTTGAGACATGGCAGATTTCCTTGCATCATGTTCCATCACAGCAGCGTAGAGTCTTTCCATCTCTTCTTGCGCTTTCACCCGGTCGGCCTGGACAACGCTTTCGTCAACTGTTGAGACGCTTCCAGCTATCGACGGTGCCGACTGTGCTCTATTTGAAGAAGCCCATGGCATATTGAAGGATCGAGCTTTGTTTTTAGGTGGACTCGGCCAGACATTGTTACTCTGGGTCTTGGTGCTCATTGGGCTGGGCCACAGATTGTTGGTAGAGAACTCCGCCGGAGCTGGCGAGTCTTCCATCATTCCACCAGACGGTTTGACGAGATCCATTTCCAGCGATCCGTTAGATTCTTGCGCACCACGGCGGAGTCGTCTGCCGACTGTCAATAGGCAGCCTAGTAAGAGAGACACGACGGCGATGTAAGCGGCGACTATGGCAACAATCTCCCTCCAAAGCAACGCAGTATCTCTTGTAGCAGACGCAGATATTGGCGGTCCTTCGTCTGGGGGCGGCGCAGGGTCAATCCAGATGCTGGCGCCCCAAATAGAAGCAGCTCTGATGGGAATCGGCTGCAGGCAGATGAGTAAAGAGAGACCGCAGGCTGTCAACGTCGACATATAAACAGGACACCGAGTACCCAACATCCTGCGGCGGGAATCTTGGGCATAACTAGGAGGTATCTCTCTGCCCTTCCACTCCTTTTCTTCTTTTACTCTGAAGACCAGTTCCCTTATTTTCGAGATATTTGAACCTGCTGTGGGCGGGGTGATCGGCAATGCTGCGATACAAGAGGCGCCCCATCGCAGCGAAGAAGATGAGAGAGCAGGGCCCTCGTCCGTCCTGTCCGTCCTGTGTGGAGCAGGGCAGAATGTGATGATAAAGCCCGAGAGGCGCCTCCAGCTCTGCAGTTGGATGCATCGATCATGCAGGCCGCTGGGATTGACCGTGACGAAGTGCCAGGATTGCGCCCAATGGGATCGATGCATCGCCATTCTTCGCAGGGACGGGATCTCTCTTCAACGGGCCTGGTTGGCCGGCCCCCCGTTTAGCCCATGCAAGCTGCAGGGCCAGCAGCCACCCGTCACACTGAGATAGCGCCCATCACATTTTCGGTTTCTTCATGCGCTCTCGTGCAAGGCCGGCAGCAAATCACAATCCGGCCTTTACGGAGTTGTCGTGCCTGTAAGGCCACGGCTTGGATGTACTCGAAGCGAGGTTGATAGATGACAGAGAGGAAACGTTGCTCCTTTCGTACTTTTTTTTATGTATTTCTCTGTATGTTCTCTGTGATCCGAGTGTGAAGTCGATATCAATGTCGTCGTTGACGTTGGCCTCGCCATCGCTTGTTTGGTTTTGGTTCCAAGTTGGCTCTATAACTAACTAGTTAACGTTGCTTCTGATGACTCGCTTTTGCCTGACGGAGCCGTGGAAAGGCAGCATTACACAGACACTGGTCATGTCTCGCAGTGTTGAGCACTATTGATATCCCCTGATCAAATGGCTAAGGGAGAACTGGAGAGGTGGTGCTTCCTGTGACCACTTATCAGCACAGCTATTAAGCATAAACCAGGAAAGTACACACACACACACACACACACACCCCGGGTCATATCAGCTTGACTCTGGTAGCTCAAATGTTTACAGTTCAATGGTAGAATTACACTACCTCGAACCATGGATGGAGGCGAGTTTAAGTGACTGTGACGTTGTTCTGTAGAGGTTGCGACTTCCAGGTGGCAGAAGAGGGCGAATTTGATATCTCGCCCATGCCCAGGAGTAGCAAACAAACCACGCGGCATGACGCAGACAGAGAGGCCAGGCCTGCTGGAAAACTCTCCGTTACTCGTAGCCAGAAGAAGTCGAAAACAAAAAGAGTCGAGATAGATCCTTCTTATGGGCAACAAAATATCTGCTGTTAGTGGTGTCAAGTCACCCAACTTCTACGAGCCGGGCAACGCTGTCAACGAGATCTGGGTCGGCAACCTCGAGATTATCTCCCGACTCCCCTTTGGAGACTCAGACATGGCCCAGGCAGGCTGGCCGAAGAACGACTACCCCAAATTCCCCTGGCGGCCGTTTGTTATACCTCTCTTTGCCATGTTCACCAACGGCGCTGCTGGCGCAGAGACTGCGGCTGGCACTGCAGCGCCTTCACACCTAGCCCGACGCTCTACACCACAAGAGCCGATGACAAAAACGGCGGCGGCGCCGGAGATGAGCATGCTTTCTAGTTCTATTGTCTCGGCCATTATCACTGTGTATGCCGTGGTTACGATCCTACTGGCTTGCGCCCCCAAGATTTGCGACTTTCTCGACACTGTTTACTTCAAATGTCGGCGCAGTGCCAGAGATTTGCTGGAAATGAGCGCTAAATGCCTACACCAGCTCTGTCTTCTGGGGATATACAGCAAGCCTTATCTGATATGCAGCTACCTGTTCCATACGGGCGTATTCTCACCTCCGAAAAAACATACCATAAATATGTTCTTTGCACCAGCTGAAGCCCTTGCCTATCTAGTCGTGATCCAGCTGTTGAGCACGATATTCGCAGCCGTGACATGCTATGGCAACATATACCGATACTGTCGAGAGTCCCGTCCTAAACAGGCCGACGAGATGGCACTCTGGCAGGAGAAGAGCTTGGAGATAGAAGACGGGAGTCTAGAGGATGGAATGGAGAAGTCTCGTCCGGAGGTATTTGGACCCTGGGTTTTTACAGTCAACCTCTGTGCCTTTTTTGAAGCCATAACCACAATGCTCCTTCTTATTAATTTGTCCAGGATCGACTAGTTGTCCGTAGCTTGGAAATGGTGGCCTTGGATATACAAGAAGCTACCTGGATTTTGTCTGAAGGGTCACTAGCAGTGTCAAAGGATTGAGGATCACACCCTTAGGGATAATATCTCTCTATTGTCAATTATTCAATTCCATAGGTCCCGCCACATTTGCTTGAATCCGTAGCCCTTTGAACTGTCCTCGTCGTAAATACGAGCTTCATGAGTAGGTGCAGATAGTGAAGAGAAGCCTCCTAGTCCCGTTTGATGACTATCGGAAGAACCCGGCTTTGTTGATCCTCTGGTTGCCCGCTGTCTTATCTCATCGGAAAGACTGATGGCAACATCAGCGTAGCAAGAATCCAGCTCTCGCTGAAGGTTAAGGTACGGCCTTTGAGAGACCTGAGGAGCCTGTAGGTTATAGGATCGTATAGATTCATTGAGCCGCTTTATTTTCAGCTCGTGGTATTCCCGCTCCGCGGACATGTATTGCGGATCTCGCAAGCAAGGGAGGTCTTCCAGAATTTCGGAAGTCCCAGATGAGGAGGCCGTATTGGCATCATCATCATCGGATCCAGCTGGCTGTACACGGTCCTGAAATAACTTATTGTACTTGGATTCTGCGACAGCATAGCTTCGTGCCCGTCTAATCTGCTCCTCTAAAGTTCCACCTTGGCTTCGGATCATTAGCACAGCATGATTGCTCCAGTTCTCTCTTAGCTGGTCTCGAAATTGCTTGACTTCTGACTGCATCGAATGTTGTTTTTGTATCCATTCAGGCGTAGCCTCTTGTTTTTGTAAGATTCGATTCATCACAAATTCAGTGGTATCGATGTATGGGCTATCAGCGGTGGGATCCCGTTTGGTATTCTTCCCTTTACCACGAGGGATATTATTAAACTGGCCACGCGCCATTGCATCTTCTATTCGTTCGTTGGCCAATGAACTGAGACCCTGAATCGTTACAGGGAAAGAGTGCACAGCGGGGCCGAAACGATCTTGTAGTTCCCTGCGGAATGATTCTCGTTCATCTTCAGAGATACTTGAATCCTGCTTTAATGCGTATTCCGTTGTCTGCTCGCGGGCAGCCGCTAACCTCTCGCCAGATGACAGGCTCCGTTTAGGCTTGGGAGCCGTGGGCACCGGCCCTCCTGGTTGCGGAGGCCGGAAGGGTACACGCATAGGTTTGCTCGCGTCTGTCAGCATGCGAAGTGTAGCATCATGGATGCTCTCGTTGCCTGTCCACGGAGGAGCACCGGCTATATCCCGCGTTCCTTTCCCGGCACTTTGCTATTAACATGAAATTCAATTAGTTTCAGAGGAGGCAATTCAGGAAGACAAGAGAGTCTACTGCTTACCGGCAGGTTCACATAAGAAATTGCAGCTGCATTTTCATTTTTGAACGTAGTCTCGGCAATTCTTTCTTGGAGTCTTTGCTTCAGCTCCTCTGAGAACCCGGTCTCCTGCTGGATATTCTTCCGCGTGGAACTGCCACCCTGCGTTATGGCTTCTTCGGTCATTTCTGCCAGCCTCCTCGACATGGCACCATCGCCATCGCTTTTAAGCTCCTTATTCGCTCCATCCTGCGGGTGTGGCTTTTGGTCATAGAGCCTTTGGTGGTATGAGAAGGGCCGCGCAGTGGGAGCCAATGGGTTCGAAGTACCCCAACCAGGCAAGGAGCTCTGTATTTTCCGTCCAAAGGCCCTATAGCAGTTCATCTCTCCTCAAGACAATCCATCACTAACAACCGAACCTGATCTACTTCGTTTCTCATCAAGTTGTTTGTCGTTGTCGTCCCGTTGTCCTCCAGCTACTCTGATAAGCTTAGTAATCATATCTATGCTTAGCTAAGACAAAAAAGTCTTCTTGGCATCAAAAAAGAAGTTGCAGAAAAGAACGAAAAGCGATTTTTGATGCGATTCGAGCACTTCTGACAATAGAACCAGGCGAAGCAGACCGCAAATTGAGCAGACCGTGGGTGCAATAGGCACGTTTACCGGGGGATTCCCGTCCTATATTTTCCTTTCACGCACACCGTCACCATGCCTCCGAAGTCCGCGGCAACTGCAGGGACAATCAGACTGCAGTCTCTCCCGCGATTGAAGATCAAGAGTCCCATGAAATATGACCAGAACCCATGCCTTGCTGCTATGACTGCTGTCCTTAGTAAGTCCCTTTCATTGATCAATTGGTGGCTCAGAATGTACTTGGGGTTGTGGAAATGCAAGAACAGTAGCTAACATCAGTCTCATCAATTTAGACTGCTGGGGAGCCACAGGATATAGTATCCAAGGATGCTTAGCACTGGAACAGCAATTACGATTATGCACAGATTCACATGTATGTTTTATTTCCCCGGCCCGATAATATTGAACAAGACAAATTGTGTTCTCCATCAGATTGAAAGTGATTGCTAACCATTACCCTTCTTCTATACAGCCTACAAAAGTCAAAAGAAAGAATACTGTCAACTACCACCTTGCTCGAATGTTCCGCATGATCTCTCCCCGAAGGAAGGAGAAATAAACTATCTCACTTGTTTGTTGCATTGGATTTTTTGCTCGCATTGCGCCATCCGCTCTTTGGTACATACGCATGACGGGAGACACCATGCCGGCCCTTCCACCTATGGATACGGTTGCCAGATGTACGATTGACCGGATGGAAGTTTCTTGGGAGGCACAAAACCAACCTTTGCGTTGGTATGGAGTTTGGGGCTTTACAATGGAAATGTGTTAGTATTTTTTTCCCCTTCCAAGAAACTATGTATTTATTACCGCTGTATAATAGACCTATATCGAAGCTATTTATCATGAATACTGGGTATGTCTTCTTGGAATGGTTATTAACGCATACGATGTAACTAAATTGAGGGTGAAAGATACTACATCTACTATGTACAACTCTTTACACTGTCTCCTTATGCCCGGCCAAATTGAAGGGTTAGCTTATTTCCCGTTGGACGAGTGGTATATGCATCAATTGGTTCCATTCCCTTGTCCTCCACAACACGAGTAGTGTAGTTTGTATAGAGTGCAGCAACGACCAATTTGATTTCTACAGCCCGGTCAGGTTAGCAGAGCCTCATCGCTCATGGTGATGACATGCAGGATACTATACCTTGTAAGGCAAAATGACTTCCAATACACATCCGGCCTCCGCTACCAAAGGCCCAGAACCAACGTTTTATTTCATCTAGTTGTGGAGAGCCAGCAGGGGCAAGCCACCTATCTGGCAGCCAGCTATCGGCATTTGGAAAGACGTCTTCGTTCTTGTGAAGAGAGTATGCCTGAGCATTAACTCGCGTGTTCGGCGGTAAATTATGGTATCCAACCAAAGAAGCGTCTGCAGGGGTCAATCGGGGCTGAATTCCTGGAATTGGTGGGTGGAGTCGCAAAGTCTCCATGACAATTGCGTCCAGAAGGGGCAGAGCATCAATTGACTTGTGAGGGGGCAGTTTTGAGCTACCACCGTGATTCAAAGGAATAACGTTGGGAACGAGGGTTTTCAGCTCCGTTCTTAGCTTCTCCTGGATCTCCGGGTTTTTCGAAAGCTCCCAGAACAGATATGTAAGGGTGATAGCACTAGTTTCGTGTCCTGCGGTTAGATGGTCGAATGTCTCACAAGCAACCTCAAGCCGTATCTTCTGAGCAACATCCTTACCCTTGAGTCGAGGGTCAGGATTGGCAGCGAAGTGTTTTTGAAGCGCCTGCTTCAGCTGTCTATATACAACTGGTGTGGCAATGGGATCTGACGAAGAGAGGTTTTCTTCTGCCTTGTCGCAGGTATCTAGCCCCCATTTTTCCATGAATGCATTTGCACCATCACACCATTTAGGGATCAAGGGAAATCCCAGCTTATGAGACCAGGAAAGGAGCTCCGGGGTTTCTTGGATGTAGAATTCGAACTCCTTGCGACTGTGGTATATAGAGAACCATTCCTTCCGTGGTAATGGGTTTTGTATAAAATTCGACGCAGCCGGCAAGCCAAAGATATATGCAGTAATGAAGTCCAAAGCTATGGCATTGTTCAGTTCGTGGACCTCAACAGAGGACTCTGATTTGGCGTACCCCTCAAGGACTGGGAATAGCCGATCGAAGAGGATAGCTTCAGTGACTGCCTTGAGCTGGGGCGATGCCTGCAGGTAGGACTTGGAGTATATGTTTGCAAGCATCCGCTTTCTGGCCGAGTGCTCCTTGCTCCCGACCATCGAAAACATGCTAATAGTTCTATAGATAACCGCTTAGAGCTGGGTAAACGGAGAGTATATATATATAGTCATAGTTTTGGGTACTTACCCGAACGAGCCAAATAGCCGCGGATACCATTCATGCTTCTCATATCCACCCGTGTACACCGTTCGAAGGCCACCTTCATAGCAGTTTATGGATACTTCTGACGGGCCCAGGCGGACAATGGGTCCATGCTTCATATGAGCAGCATGGATGGTTCTGTTGCCCGTCATTCGAAATCTCCGCCAGAGGATCCATAAGGGGGAGAGCGGGGAGGTAAAGTGTGCGTTTGGGATCTTGGCCAGAGGCGAAAGGAAGGCCGGGTATATGATGAGCTTGTAGACCCCTAACGCCAGCAGCAGCGCCGCAGCTGTTGCCTGGAACAGGCCAGAAGAGAGGATGGCCATTATATCTCATTACCCAGCGCAACTCCATGCAAGCGAGCTGGAAGGGTCTAGGCAGCATCGTATAGTTGTGGTGATAATCTGGGGGTGCATCTGGGGCCGCCGCATTGTCCCGCTGGTTAACTCGCTGCCGTTGAGCCTAACTAATATTTTAACTCCTTCTGTCAAGAGTTAAACTGCGGCATCTTTCTTCTCCTCAATCTTTCACATCAGCCATAGCCATCTCATCTCGTCTTATCCCAGGTGGTGTATACCAGTTCTTCGGGGTCTCGTTCATCCGACATCCCCCCTGTTGCTTGTCGCAAGTCGCATCTGCGCGCCCTGCACTTGTTCCCTCCAAGGCCCCGCCTGCTCTGTGGGTTAACTGAGGAACTCGTTGTTAGCTCGCCATCCCGCCATAACAACAATAAACAATCCCTGGCAGTGAACGCATCACCAAGCTAGCTCATCCTGTCGTGTCGCGCCTGAAAGTCCACTGTGTCAGTTGGTGAGCTTTCTCGCTTCTTTTCTCTCTCTACTCTCGATTTCTCTCCTCCGTCTTGCATTCTACGCTACAGGAGTGATGGACCCGCAGCCTGTGGTGGACATGTTTTCCGACGATAACGAGGCCGAGAAGGCAGAGCGAACGAGCTTGCTCAACGAACTGGACGGCCTCGTCGATAGTGCCCTGTTCTCACGAGGACTGTGGGCTTGCCTGCGCGTGGCAGATCTTGGGCCACTACGACGGATCGTGGAGGACACCAGACACAATCCATGTAAGTCCTCTCTCGGTGTATCTACCGCATGATAGCAATATTATTACGTCGCGTAAGGGATGATAATACTAACAGTTAAGTCATTAGGCAACCCAACCAGACGTGTCTGATTTGTCCTCCACTCTTCTCAAGCGACGAAGGGAAAAATCACAGAGCGACCTTGTGAGTTTGTTTAGCTTGTTTTCTACGAGAAATTATTCCTAACATGCTGACGGGGGCTAGTGCCGTGAACGAGACGGAAACAGATGTGTCATCACAAAATCTGGTGAGCCTATCGAAGTGGCTCATATCTTCCCTTTCGCCATGCGAGGTCTGCAAACCGAGGAAGCGAGGTTACAGTTTTACAGTCCGTGGAAGATCTTGAAGTTCTTCTGGTCCGAGGAAAAGGTCGAGAGATGGTTCAACGCGATTCAAGCTACCACCGAGACGCCAAAGAACCTTTTCTGCCTGGCACCTCACGTCCATGCCTATCAGGGCAAGGCTTACTTTTCTCTCAAACATCTTGGAACCAGCGAAGACCATACTAGTTGTACTGTTATGTTTGTGTGGCTACCTGATTTTGACACCCCCAAGTCACTTCGTTTGTGTAGAGCCTTCCGCCGCGTCTGTTGTACAGCTTAGAGAGGACAGTACTGGCGGGGTTGTAGGTCTATGGGATGTGACAACTAGGCTGCCCATCTCCACCGGTAGCCGAATCGTCCTGGAAACTACAGACCCGGTTCGCCTTCCACTCCCAGATGCTGACCTTCTGGAACTCCATTGGGTTTTACAGCGTGTTGCCGCGATGGCTGGTAACGCGGAACCCCGGGATGACAAATATGATACAGACGACGAGGACGACGAGATGTTCGGTGTCTGGGCTGACGATGGCTCTGACCTGACATTTCCCTGCCACAAAAACCGACCACTTCGATGACAAGCAATGGTAAAAGCAAAATGGTGCAGGATCTGAACCGATGTGACCCTCAGGGTATCCCTGAGTACTCCACTTGAACGAAGGGGCGGCTGGTGTTAGTTTGTCTTATCAAATCATCCCTTACTTTGTACTATAGTTTTATGTAAAAATTCATGATTCATCAGGAATCTCAGCACAGGTTGTTCAACATAACAACCACAAGCAAGTCTAGCAAAAAAGAAGAAGAAGAAAAGAACCGAGTCCCTATCTGATGCTACTACGTCTCCCACCTGAGCTCATCTTCTCTATCGCTGCCTTTCTCCCTACCGCAAGCTGCCTGCTGCGCCTGGCACAAACCTGCCGTCGCCTCTACACCATAGTCGCCGCAGACAACTATCGCATCTTCCAGGCCTTCGTCCAGGGCCAGTATCCCACCGCCGTCGTCCCACCGCTTTGGAGAGATGCAGCTCACGCACTTACTTTGCGCTCTCATGCCTTTCGCTGTCGTGCAGTGACCGCTCGTTATGTTGAGCCGCCGTCCAATGCAGCTAGGATCGGGAAGCCCAAGACGACCCGAAGGGATAAACCGACCCTGGGATATCGGCCGGTGATTGATAGCTATGAATCATGGTATGGCAACCACTGGTTTGCGAGAAAAGAGGTGCTGGCATGGGGTGCTGGAGCAGACGTGGTGCTTCGTATCAAGGACCTGAACAGTCACGATCGTGCTGGAGAAGCCAGTGGCTGTCAACAAGATACTTATGACGGCGCTAAGTGGGTTGTATTCAACGATTTACCCAGCGTGAATAGCTGGGATGATGTGGCTGGCCTGCACCTGCTTGGTGATGATAGCTCATCCGTTGACTCTCTTGACGCCGAGGATCTCATCGTTGGCCGTCGAAACGGCGAGCTCACTCGCCTTTCGATCTCGCCTAGTCAGGGCTCTGCTACCCACAGAGCATTCTTTGATACCCAAGGCCACAAGCTAGACTATACAGACCTCAGTGTCGGAACTGAGAGGGTCCTGGCTGCGTCTCTAGACCGAGGCGAGATAGCATTTTACAAGCTTGATTCAGATAATGATAGCGTCCAACCCTTCGTCAGCTTGAAAGCTCATTTACACGGCGCTTCAAGGAACAGATGCTCAAAGCTTCTCTCAAATCGCAGGATTGTCGTTGGGGCGGACGGGGAGTCTTCTAAGATTGAGGTCTTCAGCTTCGATGAGACAGACGTGAAAACAGAATGCACTATTCGAATTGAAGACGACGAGGCAGAAAGAAAGCCACGAGTTACTGCGATGGCACCACTGCCGGCGTTAAGCTCTATGAAAGAAACAAGCTCCCAGGACCTTTTCCTGTCGGGTTGGGAAGAGAGTAAAATACGGTAATTAAACCCTTGTTGATGGTTTTTATTATTGCTATTTCTGTCTAGCTAATGGCTGTTGTAGGCTTCATGATCTACGATCTCCACGGCCGTGTGTTGCAGTTTATGGTGATACGGTAGACGACAGCCCAGTATATTCCCTTCTTCCAATCGGCCATGAACGGTTGATGGTTGGCAGTGGTGCACATGGCCTTCTCAAGTTATTTGACCTAAGAGTTACTGGGCGGCACCATCTAGATTCAAACAACATATCTCCGTCAATACCCAAGTCGAATTACCGACGAAGGAGCTCTAGTTCAATTGTACGCGGCCTTCAGCTGAATCTGCCTCCAAGCGCCCCCAAGGACATATCAATATTCCTTAGTGACAGGCAGTCGGAAAATCGCAATAATACTAGGTTGCAACGAACCCTTAAACCCCGGTACCGAGGCCCCGTATACACCATGTCTCTCCCATCGCCTACATCGTCAACGTTATACGTTGGCCTGGTAAACACTGTGATGAGACTGGACATGGTCGGGACAGACGACCTCTGTGCAGCTGGCGACAATAAGACCGGGATGAATTGGTCTTCATTAAATCTCAGCTTGCGACTAGATGCTAAGGCTTCTTCTGGACACCAACCGGCTGACCTCTCTTGCTATGAACGTCCATTTCCTGAGGATAACGGGAGAGGTATAAGGCTCTTCGTTCAAAAACCATTCTGGAGCTCGTCAATTGTTACGCGTCATGATGATAGCATTCCTGGTTGGGATCAACGATGGTTCCAGCCTTTAGTCCATAGAAACATCAAACCAGAGGAAAGATGGAGGTGATAAGAATATATTGTGGGCATAGAAAAAGACGGGAAAAAGAGGATACTCAAAAAATTTATAGATACTAAGTTTGACCTTGGTTAAAAAGTTATGGGATTATAAAAGGACCTTCTTTCGTTCTTGAAATTACTGAATTTATTCATCTAACTTTTTGATTCTTTTTGCCTTTATTGTTGCTTATGTGAGTTGAAGTACACTCGCGGAGGAGGCTTCGTTGGACAATTCTAGCCAGCTAAATGGCATGTATGAACTTGGGAAAAATAACAGCCCAGAAAGTATGGAACCTGAACGCAACAACGCCTTGCTACATAGACTCCGAACATATGATAGGGGAAAGGGATGGGTAAAGTAGGCCTCCGGGGGTAAAGGGGTGCACAGGTTCAGATCCAGTTTTCGTCAGTCTTCAAACTTGAAGCTTTTGCCTGGTCCGATGTCAATTGGTCCGCCACGATAAGAGCCACGCTTCTTCTTGTTCTTTTCTTTGGTAAAGCCTTTGCCGCGAGTGACTGACAGGTCACGGTGAGCACGCTCAGCATATGCGTATGGTACGTACGCGTTGGATGGGTGGTTGTGAGGCAGTTCGCTGGCGGCAGCCAAGGGGGTTGGTCTGGCTCCTACGTGTTTGCGAACTGTGTTGGAAGCGGGCTTTGGCTTGAAGTCAGAGTCACTTTGGCCCGATGTTGCTGCCAGAGTAGCACTGGTGTCTGAGGAATTCTTTCCCTCGTCGGCCGCAGAAGATTCGGCAACGTCGTCTCCATCATCACTGTCTGACGAGTCGGAGTCTGAGTCGGAAGAGGAGCTGTCGCTGTCTGATTCAGGGAGCGGAGTTTTGATAGCTTTCTTCAGGGTTGATGCTTCTTTCTTCGCTGCTGCATTAGAACTAGAGTCTGAATCGGAGTCGGAGGAGTCAGAGGAGTCAGAGTCTGAATCCGCATCCGAACTTGAATCAGAGCCCGAACTTGCTGCCTTCTTGTCATTCACTTCTTCGCTATCAGAGTCTGAATCGGAGTCGGAGCTAGAATCATCGGAGGAGTCAGAATCGGGTTCTGGTGATTTCTTTGCAACCGGCTCCAGTTTTGCTTTCTTCGCACTGGGAGCGCCGTCTGAGTCGGAATCAGAGTCGGAATCAGAGTCGGAGTCAGAGTCGGAGTCAGAATCAGAGGAGGATGAGTCTGATTCCAGTTTGCGTTTGAGAGATTGATTCTCTTTGACTGCCGGAGCAGGCTTGGAGGATTCTCCTTTTCCATCATCGTCGCTGCTGTCCTCGTCGGAGCTATCCTCGCTCTCGGATGAGCTGCTATCCGCGTCCTCCATTGAGACATCCGAGCTTGCGTCACTTGAATCCGAGTCCGAGTCCTCATCACCATTGTAATCGGCGTCTTTTCCGGCATTCTGAGCCTCCCAAAGCTCATAAATGACATTTAGTGAAGGGATCCCCTCCGTGCTTGTGTGAGATTGTCGCATGGCTTTTGCGGCCTGTGCGTTTCCTTTCTGCTCTGCGAGAAAAGCAACCTTCGTTTTAACGTATCCATGGTCGCCTAAAAACTGCGTAATGGAGGCAAGAAGGGCTGGCGAGGCAGAAGCAACCTTTGTCTGCCATTTATCAAGCGGTTAGCTAACTGGACAACAGGTGAGATCAGAATTGAACACAGCTATACCTCTTGCTTCACGGCCTCGGCAGAGCTCTTCTGGCCCTTTCCGGCCTTTGACTTCTTCTCGGGAGCCATCGTCTAGAGAGTAGCTGACAATTCCTTCTAACGAGAGCGAAAAGAGGAAAGAAATGAATCGCGTCTTCAACGTTGAATTATCAAAAATTCGAAAATTCGTGAAAAAAAGTGGAAAAAAAGAAACTTTCGCGGGAAGAAAGTTTAAACGCATAAACGCGACGCTAGTCCTAAAATGGACATGACATGGATCGTGTCTCGTTGATCAGAAAAGCCGCCAAAAACAGCAAAAAAAAGGCAAGGGGAGGCCAATAGCGATAACAGCGGACGGCTAGCAGTTGTAGAAAGGGGAAAAAGAGGTGACAATTACGTTTTATCTGTGAATTCGATTTTGAACGATGATTTGGGCTGCAGTGTGAAAAAGGCAGTGGGTGGTATGATGTACTGTAAACTTGGAGCTACTTTATTCTATTGGCTAGAGGCAGCAGTTATCTATCCTTTGATTGGCTGATTAAACAAGCTTAACCAATGAGACGCTTCAAATCCGCAGCTGTAACAGTACCATACGACGATGCGACCTCGCCTGAAGCAACAGCAAAGACGAAGCAGCAAAGACGAAACAAACTCGACCATCGCAATCCGGCAACCACACGGCAGAGAGCTTGACGGCCTGGTAGCTGGTATCAGGCGGTGCGGCCACATACGACCTTCCCAGACGCACATAACTTCCCCTTCCCTGGCGACATGAGCTCCGGCGACCGCTCTCGAGGGCGCCCGGCTGGTGCATCACCTCGCCAGGAGCGCCGCGGCGGTGGAGAGATGCGTAACGGCTCAAGTCCAATGCACCCGTCATCTGGATCTTCGAGGGCAGAAAGATTCGAGGATGAGAAGCGAAGGATAATAAACAGTTGTTTCTCAAAGAAGGATGCTGATGGCTCGAGTAAGCATATCTTGTCTCCAAACCGCCAACGACGCGGGCTAGCTCTTCAGACAGCAGCGTTATAAGAGCAGCGCAAGAAGCCAAGGGGCCGGTTTGCGTCCAGAATTACAAACGCTCTTAAAAGTGATATATTTTGAATGAACAGATTGCTAACAGTCGGCCAGCACTCGAGTCGTACATCACCCATATCCGTATCACGGAAGATGCAGCCTATCCATCGGCTCCGCCTCCAACCACCTCCCCACCGGAGAACAAGAAACCCAGAGCAATTATTGTGTCTGTACGGAAGTCTGGCCGAGTGCGAATGCACAAGTCAAGAGAGAACAGCGACGGCTCGTTCTCGATAGGCAAGACATGGACACTGGACGATCTATCTCGCATCCAGATATACGACCATTTGACCCCATCAAGCCAGATCGAACAGCAACAAAAATCGTGGGCAGCAGACCTGGGATTCATTGTCACCATCACTAAGCCATATTATTGGACTGCGGCAACTTCCAAGGAGCGGGACTTCTTTATCGGCAGTCTCGTAAAGATATACAAGAAATATACTGGCGGAAAAGTCCCGGAGCTTGTTGGGCTGGACCCGAATGAGAAAGAAGCGCTGGTTGGGAGCTTGCCATTGGCTTCCAAACCTCCTCCGCAGTCACAATCACAATCACAGCCTCCCCCTCAGTCTCAACCTCCAAGCAGAGGACAGGACCCAAGGTTGATGCATGGAAAGAACCTCCGTTCTCAGTCTCCCTCTACAGGGCCAAACCGGCCCCAATCCCCCTATTCCAACCTCCCCCCTAGCCGTGATGGTCCTCCAGACATGCGGAAACAGCCGTCTAGAGAACAGTTTCTACAAAACAAACCTAGTCAGGACCAGATGCCACGCGCTCCGCCCCCAACAACTCTACTGCCACGCATACCGGGTGATAGTAGTAATAGCAATGCTGCTAGTAACCTACCATCGAAACCTCCACTGCAAACATCACCTGTGGAGCCTCTGTCAAGGCAGTTTGGAGATGCACCTTCAACTGAGAACCCTGTGCCATCCCCGGTTACTTCTGAGCATCAAACTTTGCCAAATAGGACGTACAAACCAATGCCATTATCTCCCGTATCTGACGGTGGCTTGCTACCTAACAAGGTGTATACCCCCATGCCAGCGCCAGCTCCATCACCCAAGTCGTCAGAGGACAGGCCGCAGCTATATGGCCAAAGCAAACAGCACCAGGCTAGCTTGGACAGTGGCGATATATCGCCCTTTAGCAAACCGGTGCAAACACGGCCGTCGACCAGTGAATCTTCGTTGCCAGCTTCCTTGCGGCCAGCGTTTGACAGGTCCCCTAGTTATGATCAGAAGAGCATAAGGAGCGTCAAGAGTAATGATGGCGAGGAGGATAGGTATAAAGCAGTGCCTCCTCCTCAGGAATCCCCTCAGGTTGAGCTTCCTCCGGGAGTCAAGGACATACCACAACCTGAGCCACCAAAAATAAGACCACCTGCGATCAACGGCGATTTTGCCGCCGATATGGAGAAGGCACTAGCAGGCCGCGCTACCCCTGAGCCTCCAAGTGAACCACTGATGAAGACCGAGTCTTCTCCGGAGCAACCAAAGCCTCCAGTGATAAACATTCCACCAGCAGCTGCAAGCAGCCCATCCCTCCCCGAGCCCGGGCCCGGGTCTGAACCAGAGCCCGAAGTCGAGACTCACCGACGGGGACTGGGTCCTATGATGAAGAGTAAGGGCGGTGCAAAGGACGTGGCTAATGTTCTGCGCAAGGCTGCGAATGCATACAACGCGTTCAAGCCCAGGGCTGGCGGGGCAGCTGAGCGTCTACGGGCCGCTATAGAGAAGGAGAAGTCAGAGGGGCCAGATGGAATTACAGGCGTTGTCCCGGCGCCGTTGCAGAGAGGAATCAATGCAGAGACAACAACAACAACAACAACCAAGCCTCCCACTACGGAGCCACCCAAGGTACAGGTGACGGATTCCAGCGCCGGCAAGGAAGTCTCGTTTGATAAATCCGCAACTTCGACAGACTCCTCATCTCTGAAGAGAAAGGAGACAAAACCCGTCAAAGCACCGCGGGAGGATAATACCAAAAAGTGCTGCAGCGCACTTGGGATCGATCCGGCCGTACTTGGTGGCCGTGGCGTGGAGTTTGACTGGCTGTTAACTGACCTTGGATGGGACGGTAGACTGGGGAAAGACAAGGGAATCGAGGCCCTAGAGGCCGACATACGGCGGGAGATAGGACGAGTGCAGGCCAGCAGCTGGCTGAGCCAACTGCAGTCCTCGCATGACGGACGAGTCGACCAGCTGGCCAAGCTGTTTGACCGTGCAATGGAGGAGTGCGATGAGCTGGACGGCCTACTCACCTTGTACTCCCACGAACTCGACGTAAGCCCTCCCGTCATCCTCTGTGATATTGCTACTTACTTTCTTTCTTTTACTGACCTGCTTGGCTAGACACTCTCGGAGGACGTCAACTACATCGAGTCCCAGGGCCAGGGCTTGCAAACCCGCCTTGCCAACCAGCAGCTGCTGCAATCCGAGATCCAGTCCCGACTCAAGTCCAACGGCAACTCCCACTGAAACCAGCCACGACACCGCAATCTTTCACTCACCGTCCTTGTGTGTGTGTGTGTGTGTGTGTGTGTCCACGGTCTGGCTGGCGGTGTCAACAAACCTGCCGTGCTACCGTGACCCCCTTCTCCCGCCGTGAGACGAGGAAGAAGGGGAAGCTCATCCGTCGCACAGAAAATCCCCTTTCCTCTATCCGCCTCGCTGTGATCTCACGACATCTATATCTTTCTCTCTTCTATCTTGCTAACGAAGTATCTACCCAGGACTTATCTATTCAGGGGGAGGGGGGGCAAAGGGGGGTGAGGAAGCGCAAAATGATACCCTTTTTCCCTTTTGCATCTTGACTGCCATCTGTTTCTATCTTTCTCTCCTTGTTTTGTTTCCTTGACTGTCCCTGTCCTTGGCATGATGAGAACTTCCCTGTATATAGCATCTAACGAACTAATAATATATATCGCTGTCTCGAGATCGATCGAGATGCCGGCTCTCTCTCTATCCCTCCTTAAAAAGGGCATCACTGCAGCCGCCGTATCACCACCACCACCACCACCCACTGCCGTCTCCTCCCTGTCTCTCTGTCTGTCTGTCTATCTGTCTAGCCCTCATCGTCTTTGCTCTCTTTTTTCAACGTCTCTCGTATCCTCTTTTCTGCAGGCTCTCCCCAGGATCGGAATTCAGGGGTTCAATCGCATCGCTGCCCGTCCCGGCTTGTGGGGGTCGGCAGTTCTCGTTGCCTGCACCAGCAAACCTCCCAGGCGTCTCCTTCTCTTCTTCTTCTTCTTCTTCTTCTTCATCTTCATCCTCTTCATCCTCTTCATCCTCCTTTCCGGCCGGCTGGATCCATCCCTCACTACTAATAATAAATAACCTAACACTTTTGGTACCTTTTTTTCGACCCCGTAAGTTAACTATAAAAAGAAACGAAAAGACAAAAAAAAAAAAAAACGCCTACAACAAAACGACCAAACAAACCAACGACAGAGACGGCAGAGGAAGAAGAGCAAGAATAAAGAAAGAAAGCAAAAGACAGACAGCAGCCTCTCGCTCTTCTTCTCCTGCTTCGTCTCACGGACAGTCGAGTCGCATTGGACCGAGCATCGACGAAGAGGACGCCGGCCGCAAGACGCAGATGTCTGGCCACGAAGACCGCAGGTCAGTCAACCCGCAATCTACATACAAGCACAGCATCTCAGCATCTCAGCATCTCAGCATCTACAGCCAGACGAGACGGACGGGACTCTGTGGCCGCGTCCAGGGCCTCACTCACTCTCTCTCTCTCTACTATCTATACACTGAGCTGACCAAGTGTTCTCGGCCCTCCAGGTGAAGGCTACCCTCGCTCTCTCTCGCGATACATCCAAAAAGTCCCTGGACGAACCCAGCCCCTGCGCCGGCGGCAGTCACCCGGCCGCCCTTTTCTAGGAGATTTCTTTTCTTCTTCTTCCTCCTCTTCTTCTTCTTCTTCCGTTTTACGTCTTTTCTACCTGCTCTTCATTCCTATCCGGCTCGTTGTGCTCTCCTGAACGGGCTTCGGTCTTCCCTCCTGTCCCGTTGCGAGCGAACGAGCCCTCCTCCTCCTCCTCCTCCTCCTCCTCCTGCCTCCCCCCCTCAAGGATGCCCTGGAAACCCTTGCCTCGCATTGCGTTCGCCGTTGCGGTCTATCCCTTCCAGCCGTCGTCGCCCGCAGACCTTCCTCTCGAGCTCGGAGATGAACTCTACATAATCGAACAGGGCGGTGCCAGCGGCGAATGGTATCGAGGGTACCTGGTCGCGCCGCCCTCGCTGCTGGCCGGCCTGACGAGCGTTCGCGGACAGACGCTGGAGGCCCGCGTCTTCTCCGGGATATTTCCCAGGAACTGCGTCGAGGTGCGAGAAGTGCTCGGAGATGCAGACGAGGCCAACAACGACAAGCCGCGGGACAGCCCGGGCGTCGTGGTCAACGGCGACTCGCGTTCAATTGCCGCTGCGTCTCCGGACAATGGCCAGCCAGGAGACATCAAGCCGACCTCCCGCGGCCTGGCTCCGGAGGTCAAGACCGCCCGCAAACTGTCGCCGCTGACCATCCTCAAATTGGAAGAAGATGCGACCAAGCGACGGTCTGGCATGTCGACGCAGACGACAACCGTTGCCTCCCTCACTTCTCCTCCTCCTGCTGCTGCTCCTGCTCACCCTCTGCGGCAGGACTCTAGCGGCGCAAAGCCCGCGGCCCCTGTGCCAATGCTCAAGATAGGAGACGAGACGCCTACCTCGATGTCTGAGCCGCTGGTCGACGAGATTGCTTCCTGTCTACGTGAATGGCACTCGACAAACATCCACGGTCTGCTTCTCGGGAGACAGTACGCTACTTTGGAGAGCATGTCCAACATTGTCCTCGAACTCGACCTCGCTCGGCGGCAGCTTCTACACAATGTCCTGACCGCCCAGGAGAGAAAGACACTACGCGAAGAAACCGTTTGGAACCTGGTTCGAGGGAACAAGATGCTGAGCGGGGATGTCATCGTCCGCGATCCTGCTCAGCGTGGCCGGCTGCTGACCGGAGACGATTCAGCCATCGAACTGACCAAACTCCAATCCGAAATGAGCATGCTTGATGGCAAGATAACGCATCCATCTGATACAGTCTCCCTTCACCATCTTCTCTTCGAGCTCGATGCTGTCACCGGCACCATCTCCAGCCCGATTGTTCTGGCAGTCAGCCTGTGCTTACAGTCTCCAGCCGGCGATGTCAAGCCGCTATCCGAAACATATGCCTTGGATGTCCCCTCTGCAGAGAGTTTCTCATCCCTTGCTGTCAGCGGGAAGTTAAAGACCCTGTTTACCGAGCTAAGTGCGGCAGACATTGGAGAAATATCAGGCGCAGATTCAAAACTGTTCCTCGTCGTCAAGGTCCTCAGCTGGGAGGCCCCTCGAACCGCGCCAATCCTCAGCAAATCCCACTCCTCCTCCGGTTCCAGCACTAGCAGAGCTGGAGCCCAGTTTAGCAATGCAGGCAAGGGCAGCTTACGGGGTAGAAGGAGCATGATGTGGGGGCCGAAGGGTAGCAAAGGTGGACAGCCCGTAGATCCGGCAGCAAAGGAGGCTACTAATAACGCTCCACCTCGATCCAGCGACGGGACGGATAAGGAGAAACAAACTGCGGCTCCCCCAAAGAAGAAAGACCCCGTCTGTCGTACGATTGGTGTAGGAGCAATTGAAGTCGGCCCCTTAGTCAAGGCCGGCAAGTCTACCGAACAGGTGTTCACCATCTGGTCGCCCCTGAATGAAAATGAAGAAGAAGACGCAAACGCAGACGGTTTCCATGAGATCATCCGCAGCCTAATTTACAGTCCAACCGGAAGGTATACCCGGTCATACCAAGCTGCTAGGCTACACACTCACCTGTATCCATTCACCAGTACGGACGCAGACGCCCTCGTCAAAAAGAACCCTACTCTTCTCCACAGTGTTACTCAGACCAGAAGGATAGGCTTTCCTGGGGCGCCAACGAAGCCAAGGTCAGATATATACGTTACCCTCTCACGAGCGAACATCTCACGGGATGCTCTCCTCTCGCACCCAGTCCATGGCCAGGTCCCTGTGCCACAGTCGACCGGTCTCCGAAACATACAATTAACCCTTGAAGTCCGCAATTCCTCAGGCGCCCGAGTGGAAAAATGCATCTGTCCTTCGTCTAACGCTACCCCAGTCATTGCCTGGAGAACTACCGTCACCGAGAGGCTTTCTAGCTGGAATCAGACTATCCGCTTGAGCATCCCGGCCGACCAGGTACCCGGATCCCACCTGATTATGAGTATAGCAGACGCCCCAGAGTTCCCATTCGCACTAAGTTGGATGCCTCTCTGGGACCAGCAAGCATTTATCCGTGACGGTCCTCATTCTCTCTTGCTCCATGCATATGATAAGTCCACTTCAAGCATTGAAAACGGAAAAGGAGCCTATCTATCCCTTCCCTGGAGTGCCCTTGGGAAAAATGAATGCACCAAGGACGAAGCCGTGACTGGACCTATGGCAACCTTGATAGTAGAAACTGATCTATGCAGCACTGAATATTCCCAGGATCAAGTCATGCTCGGACTTCTCAATTGGAAGGAGAAGCCTGCCTCGGAGCTTCTAGAGCTCCTGCGGAGGCTCGTCTTCGTTCCTGAAATCGAGATAGTCAAGCAGTTAAGCAATGTCTTCGATGCCTTGTTTGGCATAATCGTCGAACACTCGGGACATGACGAGTTCGAAGACCTTGTGTTTACCGACATCGTCACTGTACTTGGAATCCTCCATGACCGTCGCTTTAACCTTGGACCGTTGGTTGATCAATATGCCAAAGAACAGTTCAATTTCCCTTTTGCTACTCCATGCTTGATAAGAAGCTATTGTCGTCTACTCCAGGCCACCCCCGACTCCCAACAATCCCGTAATCTCCGTGCTGCTTTCAAGGTTGGACGACATATCCTCAAATTCATAATCAATGCCCGAGAACAGCAAAAGGCAAAGGAAGAAGGTATTGGCATTACAAACATCCAATCAACGTTCAACCGTGACTTGACCTTCATCTTCAAATCCGTCGAAGCATTGATGCAAAATCCTGCCCCGATACTCGTTGGAAGCAAGACCCTCGTTGTCCAACATTTCCATACCTGGCTACCGGAGCTATCCAGTGCGCTTACCAAGGATGAAATCGTCGACATTGCCTTGAGCTTTATGGACTCGTGCAAGGACGTTAAAGGCATGCTTATTCTCTATAAGCTTGTTCTTATCCAGAACTACTTCCAGCTTTCGTTATTTGCCGGGCAGAAGGAGCGGAAGATGCTCTATGCTCGGTGTGCTGAGTGGCTTGATCCTTACTGGGGAGCCGTGTCAGAAGTTACAGACCAGTACAGAGATCAGGTCCGACTATGCTCGTCTATCATTGCAGAGCAGCTGAAGCACCCAGAGCCAGAGCTTTTCGAGTACATGCCCAAAGTCGTGGCCTCTTACTGTGCCATCGCAGCCGATGGCGTTGAAGAGTCAAACTGGCTTTCCCTTCTATTCAGCAAGTCATTCCCATTCCAGCTAAAGCAGTCGAAGACAAGCCAGAAATTCGACGAGGCTCTCGTTGAACTTTCCGCTCTCACTGCTGCGTTGTCTGCCATACCGAACCCAGTGGAGTTAGTTATGGAACAAGACGAGATGGCTATCTTCTTATCCCGTGCATTCACGACTCACATATCAATTCTCGATTGCGTTCCCTACCCTGCAACTTGGTTAAGTTTGCGCATATATCACCATCGCTCAGTGGTGAAAAGCTTGGAACATTGGTCTGCAATGCTTATCAAATCGTTCCTCCCGCCTGTTGAGGAGGCTGATACTTTTGACATGGAACTATGGAGACTATTCTTCGCTACCATACTGAAGTTGGTATCAAGTGATGCTCTTGCTCTGGAAACTTTTCCTGAGCAGAAACGACGTGCTGTGTGGAAAATCGCTGGCGATGTCCGTGAACATGGCGCTGAGCTTTTGCGTACCACTTGGAAAGCCATCGGTTGGGAGACCACCCCTGAAGAGCGTGACCGGTTTGGTTTGGATAGGCTAGGAGGATATCAAGTTCAATATGTTCCTAGCCTCGTGCCTCCGATTATCGAACTTTGTCTGAGCGTCCATGAGGGACCTCGACGAGTTGCTGTTGAAATATTGCAGACTATGCTTGTCAGCGAGTGGCAACTGAACGAAGACTTAGCCATGATTGAAGCTGAGATAATATCCAGCCTAGATGAGACGTTCAAGACAAGGAACTTCTCTGAAAGCATCACCCAGAAGCTGTTCATGACTGAGTTGATGGAACTCTTTGACTCAAAATCCGAGACCCTTGACTCCGAACTCATGGTGGCATTGAAGGAACTGGTTGCTACTGTCGATGAACTACTAGACCTCCTGGCCGCTGCACACTCCGGTAATATTTCAGAGAGTTTGAATACCTTGAAACTAATGGAGTTCATGAAGGACATGGACAAGGAGGATATCTTCATTCGCTATGTGCATGAGCTTGCTAAGGGTCAGGTTGCTGCCCGGAATTTCACCGAAGCCGGCCTTGCACTTCAATTCCATGCCGACCTCTACAATTGGGATTCCTCACAGCTGCTTCCGGCCCTTGCGATCCCTGAGTTCCCAGAACAAAGTGCCTTCGATCGAAAGGAGGCCTTGTATTTCCAAATCATTCAGCATTTCGAAGATGGCAAAGCTTGGGCACATGCCCTTGCATGTTATAGGGAACTTGCAGACCAATATGAACATACCACCCTGGACTTTGCCAAACTTTCAAGAACGCAGACATCTATGGCTAGAATCTATGACTCCATTGTCAGGGATGATATCCAGGTCGCGAGATACTTCCGTGTCACATTCAAGGGTCTTGGGTTCCCTGCTACCGTAAGGGATAAGCAATATATCTTTGAAGGACATCCGACAGATCGATTGGCCAGCTTTACCGACAGACTGCAGAAAGAATACCCAGCTGCTCAGCTGATTACATCTGGTGAGATTGAAGACTTAGAGGGCCAATTCCTTCGGGTATCTGCCGTTAGCATTCATCGCGACATGAACCATCCGGTTTACCAACGAACCAAGGTCCCCCAGTCCGTTAGAGACCACCTCTTGACATCTGTACCTGCACAATTCTCAGTTACGTCTAAGAAACACTTGAACGGAAACAATGTTAAGAAACAATGGGTCGAGAAGACTATCTATACCGTCGCCGAACCATTTCCCAACATTCTTAGACGCAGTGAGATAGTTGCAACTGACGAAGTTTCTCTGACCCCCTTGCAAACTGCTATAGAAAGGACATGGCGCAAGACCCAGGAACTTATAATTCTTGAAAGGAGAGCCACGTTGAACCCGGATGCGAATCTCACAGCAGTGGCCGAACTTATTCGACAGCTTGTTGACGTCGAAGCCCAACCATCCACTTGTGCTGCGCTCTACCGTCAATTCCTTCAAGAGGATTATGATATGGATGCACCAACTGAGAATGGCGACGTAGATGGGCCAGCACACTCCAACCACCCTCTAAGAAACGCCCTTGCAACTGCGCTGATAGAGCATGCAGTGGCGATCAAGCGCTGCCTCATGCTATTCAACCTTCGGCCATCATATCAATCCGACCAGATAGAGCTTGTTCGTCAGTTTGAATCTATCTTCTCCCACGAGCTAGCAACCTTCATACCAGTAGCCGGACAATTCCAAGAAGACAACCTTCCCACCTTCAATCGATTTGATCCTTTTGCAAATACGCAGGCCCCTCGAGTACAAGATATCCAAAATGATGGTCCACAACCCAAGCCCTCCCTTTCAAGGTCTCTGTCCAACGCAGTATCCGAGGCTCCCAGCCGTCGCTTAAGCCTTAACCTGTTCAGACGTTCGCATCATGGGCCTTCCAATTCCGTCACGACCATAACCCAGGAAACAATAAGGTCCAACAGCAGCCTGAGGAATCAATCTATTAGCGAAGGAACGAAGCTCAACGGCACTACAATGGTAAACGAACCACTCAGGACTCCTACCTCACCCAGCTATAAAACAGATATGAATGAAAGAAAAGGCAGTCTTTCGGCCCAAAGCAAGACAGATGGCACACAGAAACGCCGCAGCTGGTTCGGAAACGGCAGTACCACCAGTAGTAATAACGGTAATGCTACCGAAGCAAGACCCAGCTGTGCAACAACCCCATCTACGGAAGACATCAAAACGACACAACAGCGGATCATCGAAAGGGCGAAGGCTGCTCGCAAACAGAATGGAACTACTTACTCAACTATTCCTCAGACCCGACCGTCGACCAATGGCAGCAATCGAACGGGTATATCCGCACGTTCAGGAGGCCAGCACTCCCCGATTAGCCCATTAACGAACAATTCGGGCGGAAGTAGCAACATGAGTGCATCCGCAGTGCGGGACTCCGTCATGAGACGGCTCAGTCTTTTGAAGTCCGGTCGAAAGGCCAGCCGAGCCAACTTCAGAGAAGGTGGCGCAATGGGCGGAGCAGTAAAAGAAGAATAGGCTTATACGACGTACTCTTGAACATACACCTTCCCAATCCTCGCTATCCTTCATATTCATACCCTGATCTCAACTTGGCTGCAGTCAATCATCCATATTTGACGTCACTCCTCAACTATACTCTTCGTATTCGCCTTGAACTCTTCTCCCCTTCTCTTTTTTCATTTCTGGTAGTTGGCCATTTATTCCTTCTACTCCTTTATTTACCTCTTACATTCGTGTAAGATATGACATTTTATTTGGATGAATGTTTTATTCCCTCCTACATGTTGGATAATTCTTGAATGTCCCCCCCCCCCCCCTTTTTTTTGATACCAATGTCCGAGCCCTCTATTGAATATACTTTCCTTTGTTTTAATATTTCTTGCACCTACCTGCATTCCTCTTTTCCGGTGCAACCTTGTGTACCTGGCAAGCAACAGCCATATTGGCTCCGCACGTTATTTTCCCTTTAATCTTTCTTCTTCTTTCTCCTGATTTACTATGGCTATATTTTAATCGTTAATTTCATTCCGTGTTCCGTCGAGTTGTCCTTGACGTAGATGATTTTTTGTGCTGAAATTACCACATGGATGGCCGATATTAGCTTGCCCAGAGTCCAGATTGCATTATAGATAGTTAGCGAACTATTGAAGTTTAATTAAACCTTGATGGGATAGTTGAAGAATTATATCAGTTAATTCCAAAAAGTAAACACCCGACCATTACAGTTATATAAAAGCCGTGCAAGGCGGAAATAAAGAACAGCCGCATGAAGACGGCTCTAGATGAAATTAAAAAATGCTAATAATATGCGCATATAAAATTAATCAACAAGAAGCTAACTAAGCTCATGATTGCATATTATACTTATTAAATGGGGGGTTTTTTCCCCCTCCCAAGACAGGATTGCAATTCTCTAACTACGAATTGCGTTAGGGTCAATGTAAAGATCACAGTGATGTGGGTGCTTGAGACAGTATCTGGGCTGTAGTGGTGCGGCACTGATACCGTTGGCAACAAGGTATTCCCTGAAGTTGTTTATACGGGCAGTCAAAAAATATGTTCGCTTCTTGCCCTCTTTGTCACGGTTGCCGGACCAGAGCAGTTCGGCAAGAGCAGCAGCGCGGGGCCAGAATTTGGGAGTGATGTTAGCATCATCTACCTGTTCTGACCAGAGGGGCGCGATACCGCCTAGAATACGGTCCTTCTCCGCGAGGGTGAGCTCAGCGTCGAAATCGTAGTCATAAATACGTTGCCAGGTCTTGTATGGAGCACACCAAGAGCCGCCATCGCCGCCGTAGTTGAAGTTGGGGGTTCCGGGAGTGGGATTTCTCATGATGTCGTACCTGGGATCATTACCGACCCAGCCGCCGTTACCGCAGTCGAGGTAGAAGAAATCAGCGGAAGAGACGATAACATCGTAGCCGCGGGAGGTAAGCTTTTTGATGTTGTCGAGTCCGCCATTCCAAGTCTGCATGACGATGGACCTTGGAATCCTCTCCGCGTGGATATTCTCAGATAGGAGCATGTCTTCCCAGAAGATGAAACGGCGGTGTCGGATCTTTTCGAGAGCCGGGAGGAGCTTGTCAACGTATTCCTGGAGCAAGTCATTCATGGTCTTACCTTGATGTTTGGCAAGCCATTCAGTGACATGTTTGCTAAATTTGTAGCAGTTTGGCTGTAGTTCATCGCCACCGAGGTGATAGAATTCGTCTTCAAACATGCCACTAACTTCTTTGTAGAGCTTCGCGAGCACCTCGTAGGTCTTGTTATAGGCGATGTCCAGCTGTCCTGGGTTGGGCTCGAGAGCAGTATGGTGTGGGAAGAAATCGTTGGACCACCAGGAATTTCCGCAAGCCACCAAGTCGGGATCGATCTGTTTCCAGCCAGAGGAGGAGTGGCCGGGTGTGTCGATCTCGGGGATAACACGGACTCCACGTTCCTTAGCATATTTGATGATATCCCTGATTATCGAGTGGGTATAGACCATTCTCCTGGAATAGGCATCCTCGGTCATCTTAGGGTAAGTTCTGACCTCAAGGGGCCAGGACTGGGTGTCAGAGATGTGCCAGTGGAGGACGTTTAGCTTTGACAGAGCCATGGCATCGATCTGCTCCTTGATTTTACTTGGGGAGATGAAGTTACGGCCAGTATCGAGCAGGATGCCCCGGATAGGGTATCGAGGGCCTTCATTAATGGTGAAAGGCCTCTCGATGAAAAACCGCCTGGTCTTCTCGTCGTAAACAACAATCTGCTGCAGAGTTGTGAATGCATGGCGAGCTCCCCAGGGAGTTTTGGCCTCAATTTCGATGGTATCGGACTTTTCGCTGACCGTCAAGCTGTAGGATTCATCTACCTTATGAGCCAGCTTTGCATCGACATTTTGGACTTTGACGGAAACCCTTCTGATCACGGCACCGGGATGAGCATTTCCTCTCTTTCTCTTGAGTTTGGACGACTGGTCAGGGAACGGGTCGAACTTGGGGATGGGGCCTTCAAGTGCTTGCGGGTACCATTTAAGGCGACGAATAGTGCTGTAGCATCTCTCCCATGCCTCCCTGATGCCACCCCTGTACGGTCCATGGTATGAGACAAAGGGAGCGAGGTACTTGCGGCCTTCTGAGGCGTGGAGGTACCAGGTTACCGGTCCTGGCAGCGGGTTGATAGTACGGGCTTTCAGGGCTTCCTCAATAACTTCATCAGAGATGGCTTCAACGACGCCAGACAGCAGCACGGCCGCGATGGCCAGAGCTTTGCCGAAACGCATCGTTTTCCGGCCAATGTAGTTCTTCCAGTTGTTGTTTTTCTTTGGCAGAGAGAGAGAGAGAAGAGAGACAGAGAGAGAGAGAGACACAGAGAGAGAGACAGAGAGAGAGAGAGGGAGGGAGAGAGAGAGGGAGGGAGAGAGAGAGGGAGGGAGAGAGAGAGGGAGGGAGAGAGAGAGGGAGCGACTGAGGAGCGAGGAGGTACAGAGGAATGTAGGTCGTGATGGTAAACAAGAAACAAGAACCAAGGGAGCAGACGGGGAGGACGACCAGCTTTATATCGGCCTACTGACTCCTGGCAAAAACCAGCCCCTGCCGACTCACTTCAACAGGCAGATCGCCACAGAACCTGCGACGCTGACTGGCTATCCGGGTGAGCAGCAGCGAAGGCTTCAACAATCCTGCTGGTGAAGGTGGAGGAGGACAGCCGGTGGTTGTTGTCGATGCAGTCGTTGCTTTTTCCTGCGTGCAACCCTCCTCCCTTCACCCATCGCGAAGGATGGCCTCCACACCTGCAAATTAAGAGCTCCTTTATCGCGCGAGGGAGATGGGTTCAACAGCTCTCCGGAGATTAAACAGTCCCAGAGGAAGGCAAGCAAGCTGGTCGTCGAGCTGATATCCCAGAGACGAAGAGGCAGCCTGTGAGTCCTGCAATATTGAACAAAGGTAGCTAACGAACGAAATAGTTAACTAGTTAACCAACGAGCTAGATAACTAGCTATGCATCCCGAGACATCAGCCAGCGATATCAGATGATGTGCACACAGACAGCGCGAGACAAGCATGCTGCCATCTGCGCCAGCCTGCTGGGCCAAATACAAGATATACACGCAGTGGCATCCATCTGCTCGGCTGGGCATGTAACCCTGAATGGTGGCGGACCTTGCTAGGACATGTGGCATCGCGGTGACCTCGTAGTTGATGGATGCGCTCACACTTGGCCTGCAACGGCTCAAGGGATCCTGAAGTGTGCCTAGGCCTCAAACCCCACTGCCGGAGGGCATCGTCAGGGGGAATAGTGCCTCCTCCCGGTTGACAGAGCTGGCGAGGACCTCAGACGGGCTGCTGGACGGGGGAACCAGAGAGACCGTTGGTGGTTTGTTGACATGGATATCAAAAGGGCCCCCGTGTACATTCGCCGCCGCAGCAAGAGGCTGTTGCAACGAAGGAACAAGTTAGGTCGTTAGCGAGTTTAGTCAGCTAGGTAGGTACTGGCAGCTGGTGAGGAACGGAAGCTACTGTATTCCCCAGATTTAACCTTGATATCAAACCGCTGATCAGGTTACTTCTCGTCCCATGTCTTTGATCTAGATTGTATATACGAGGTGTTACATGCGCCAGAGGTCATGACTGCATTCTGCGATGCAACCTACGTTTTACTTTCCCAGCTACATAAGCGAGCAGAAGGCAGAGGCAGATAGATAGATAGATAGATAGATAGAGAGAGAGAGAGAGAGAGAGAGAGAGAGAGAGAGAGAGAGAGAGTATCAGCCCTTCAAGTTTATGCTGATGAACCAACGGTGGGTCCGGATGTACGGCGGACTGAATGGACCATCGGGTCAAAATTCATTTTTATTACTACAATCTTGTACATATATGAATACGTAGCTATTTTAATATATCTTATTTATTATATTAGGGGGATGTCATTTTAGAACTTTAACCCGATGGTCCATTCAGTCCGCCGTAGGATGGTTCCGCCCAGTACTTCTTGAGAAACTGCTCGACAGTCATGGGCTCTACTTCCGGGCAGAGGCGGTTGAGCGTTGGCTGGACAGTGATGCCACCATTACAGCACACTTTCTTCAACTGACACTCCAGTTTCTCGGTGATTCCTGAAACCCCTTCCGGAGGGTTGGCAAGTCTCTCCTCGAGTTGCTCCTTGGTGAACGGGCGTACCTCCATCGTGCGGCCTGTATACTTTTCGATCAGGCTCACGATCTCATCGAACTGAAGAGTTGAACCAGCCATCCCAAACTCTCGTTTTCCCCAGGGCTCCTCCAGGTCGATGGCCGCGGCGATAAATCTACCAATGTCGCGGATGTTGGTCATGGTTATAGCGGCTGGTGGTGGTACGCTGCCATCTTCACGCACGACCACGGGCACCTCGGCCCAGCCCTCAACCAGGTTAAACAATAACGGCCCTTCAGCAAAGCCCGCCAGCGCCTCTGCCCGATTGCCGTCTTTCTCGGGACTGCCGATTCCAAGGTAATTCATGAACATCCCATTCGCAAAGAGGGCGGCGTCAATGCTCGATTTGAGCACAGCCTCCCACACGGGGAGCTTGGCCTCTCTCTCAAACTCGACTAAGAAGTGCAAGTTATAGCCGCCAGAGAACTCGGACGGTGCAAAGCGTCGGCACCCAGCGGTCTCAGCGGCATGCAGCAGTCTGATCTGGGTGTTGACGAACGTGTCTGTGTCATGGATAAGGAGCACGCTGATGACAGTGTCGATATCACCCAGGGCTGCTACCAGCGAGTCCTTGGACTCGTAGTCGACATACCGAGTTTCTACTTCAGCGGTCGAAGACGATCCAGTGACCGCCCAAGCTGCCATGCAAGACGCTGGAGAGCCGCCTTCTCGCTTCCTTGAGAGGATAACTGGCGTATGACGGCCGCCGGTTGCCAAAAGGGCCGAAACGACAGAATGGCCCAGCGTGGGACTAGAGCCTCCTGCGATCGCGACCTTGACCATGGCGGATGAACTAGCTGCGGATAACTAACACTATAGCCTTCAAGACCTGCTCACGAATATCTGAGGTTGCAGCGAGAAGCAGAGAACCATCCTGGCCCAGGCAACAGAGACAGAGCTGATAAATGAATTTAGTCTAGTTATATACTTAGGTACTTCCGTCAGTCTTCTTATACAGTTAGATGGTTACATAGGAAGGTCACGTGTTATCGTGACTCCTGTCCAAAGGCGCGACTTCTTCGTATTGTAGAAACGCCGACGATGATTTGGTCGGCGGAAAGCAGATCTCTTGACAGGCTGCGATTGAGACAGCACGCACTCTCCATGTAGATAGATCTCGGCTCGTTGCGTTGCTGCGTTGTGCTGCCTGATGTAATATGTAATTGTAGGAAAAATGGAGCCCAGTGTTGATCACGTGGTGGGCGATCTACGTCAAGATATCAAGGCTGAACGTCAGAGAGAGGCAACATACCAGATGCATCAAAAGAGCTTTTCATTTCCTCATGGAAGATAACTAATGTACACGGCTTGTCAACAAGATCAATTAATGTCAATTTTCCCTTCCCTGTCCGATGTTATTGTTTTCCTACCCCTTTTCCTTTTCAATCTTTCTCCATACCCCGATCCTCAATTCCCCATCCCCAATTGAACGAATGCAAAACCAACACCAAATGAGATCCGGCGCCTTTCCCATGAAATGAAAATGTTTTCCTGCATACCTGACTTCGCGTTGTGATTTCAATCCCAAACCTCCCTCCTCTTTTTTTTTCTTTATTTTATTTTATTTTTTATTTTGTGTGTGTGTGTGTGTGCGCGTGTGTGTGTTTTATTGCTTTCCACCATGCGCAGCAGCATTGGCTCCGTTTCTCATACGCTCGCTCCTTGCCAAATACTCGGCCCAAGCTTTGGCGTCATGGTCCAACCGTGCCCTGGTAGCTGCATCGGCCCTTTGGCGTCTCTCCTTCATGACCCTGTCCCTTGAATGTTTCTGCTTGTCCAATCTCTCCTTTTCGGCTCTTGCTTTCTGGCTCCTTTCTTTCTCAGCCTTCTCTTTTTCGAGTCTCTTGGCTTTGGCTTCAGCTTCCTTCGCCTTGATGTAGGCTTCTTTCATACCCGCATAATATTTTCTGAGTTCAAACTCGAAGGGTGCTGCCTTTTTCTTTGCTTCGATGAATTCCCCGGCGAAAAATTTGAGGCAGTTTACTTTGTTTTGAAACTTCATTTGTCGATCTCTGCATTCTGCAATACACTCCATCAGTGCAATCCTGGTTTCCCCTGCGGCTCCCGGCTCATATAGTTCCGGATTGTGCCGGATATCCTCTCGCTTCCAGCGGAGTTGCTCGGAAATAGCAACTTCTTCTGCCAAACCCTTCTTTTCTTTCCTGTAAGCCTCATGTGCTGCAAAGTAGTAGACGCGGGCGTTTGCCAATCCTGCAAAGGCATCCTTGAAATTTTCAGGCAAGCCCTTGGGGAAGTTGACAATCATCACGTTAAGGCATTTATACTCGAATTGGATGCCAGGCTCGCCGCTGTCCTTGTGGATTTTGATGGGACTGAGGATGTTCTTTGTGTCATCCTCGTAGTCTCTCCAGATCTCTGTTGCTAGGGGAGCAGTGGCAGGGATTTTCTCCCCATAGAGGCCCTCTATGGGGAAATACTCGGAGGTGAGTGACTCCTGTGAGACAAAGTACCCGGGTTCCAGTCCTGGAATCACTTTTTGTTTCTTTTTTGCTGGTTCCCTGGCGACCTCAGGTGATGGATTTGCTGTGGGAGCGGCCGACTCCATGGTTGAAGGAGAGGCCATTTTGAGATATCCCTGTTCCTTGGGCCGGTAGAACTGTGCTGTATTTGCCCTTTTTCTGCGGCAAAGAATCTGTTTTATCAGCTATGAGGCAAAATGTGACAGCTGCGAGTCGAGGAAGAGATTACAACCCTGTTTACTCTTCCAGGGGGGGGACAAGAGAGGTTGAATATAGATCTGATGAAGATGCAAAGGTGGGTGATGCACAGGAGGAAAAGGAGCAGGAAGAGGAAGAAGAAGAAGAAGAAGAAGAAGAGGGGGAAGAAGAAGAAGAGGAAGAAGAAGAGGACGGAAGTCTGGTTACTGGAACTCAGCGCTGGAGAGTTTGGAACGCTGGTTGTGACTCTTTAGATGTCCTCCTCTACCAGCCCCCTGAATTTCGCAGCCCCCTATCTTCCTTCCCCCCCTCTTTTACTGCCAGATTCTTTCATGATGAGGCTGTGACATGCATAGAGAGTAATAGCCATGACCTCCGGCTACCCACTATCCTCTCTGTGAAGGCCGTTTGACGCAGAAACGCGAGTGAAGGGCGGCGGAAGATACCTCGCCTGCAGTGGCAACGTTGCTTGCATTTGCGGCGTCGGCGAGCCCTAACACGGGAACCGCACGATTAGGCTCCGGAATGTGTGTTGCAGGTCACCATATACCTGAAGACAGGCGAGTTATTGAGTCGAGAGAGCGTCTCTAGAGGCCTCTCGGCAGCTCTGCTTTCTGGGGTTGTGCATGAACATGCAGCAGGCGCGGCTTAAAAAAAAAAAAGAAGGGGGTACGAAATTTCCACTTTAGGTGAAGCGAGTGTCATTTGCCTACGTCTAGCTGGTCTATTCACTGCTGCATCAACCTGTTATACTGCTTACAGCTCCTCTCATTCATCAGATAGCTCTCCAGCGGCATTCGAGACGGGGGTTCGTTTCTTGCCATGGCTGTGAGTGAGTGAGTGAGTGAGTGTGTGTGTGTGTGTGTGTGTGTGCGTGCGTGCGCGATCCAATACGTCAGCCGACGTCGTTGACGCAGGCAAATACCAAAGCAAAGTATATTTTGGCGCCGCCAATGAAGAGACAGCAGAGGTGAGTATCGGACACAGGAAATATGCCAAAACAAATACCAAATTACCATCCTCAGATACTTTTGGAAGAGCTTAGCGTTTGCATAGGGCTCCCTAGGCGCAAGTCTTAGGTTCTGAGGAAGATTTTTCAAAGACTAGAGACTGGACTTGCCTCTCTATCGCCAAAGCAGCTATTCTAGGCCAGGCATTCGACCTCTAGTTCTTTGAACAGGAAGAGCTCCAGGCCTCCTAGCTCCTGACCTGCAGATATCTACAATACTTCTGGAGAGGTACCATGATATCCTCTGTTTATTTGCTCTGCTAACACTTCCATTTTGACAGGATTCGAGGTGTTTTGCAAAGAATCTCACAATCCCTGATCTACCCCCGAAAAACTATCCAGCTCACAGTTGTCTTCACACCATGAGAACCGCTCTGGTATATCGATACAGAGCCACGGACATACATACATAGCCGATTTCTGCCGTCCATCTGTGTCTGGAGCATAGAGGGAAGATACCTTAGTTCTTTGAATATTTGATATAAAACTTCCCCTTCGACGTCCAATTGAAGTAGTTTGATTGGACAATGAACGCCGATCAGAAGCTACAGCGTAGTACGAACCTAAGTAGACGGTTAAGGGAACAGAAAAGAATTGGGTTAAACTTATGGGGCTACATATATCAATATTTGAGCGTGCGTAGTAATATATACTGGCCTATAGTTTGGCTTGGATTGGATCACAGCGAGTGGAATGGCAGAAGAGACCATTTTCCCTTGTGACCAATATATACTTGGCCAACATTCTACATAACATACCTAGTCATTTATAATTGATAGGGAGAGCCTATTATTAAAAGGGGGTAGGAAAATGTATTCATTCCGAGTAGAACACCAGGGCTATAGCCCCAGAGGCCTACAGACATCATTGCATCGGTAATGTTTATAACATCGTAACAAATAGGTAAATGCACAAACTCCCGATCAAAACCGCTTTCCACATACAACAGCACCAGCACCAGCACAGTAATGCCCCGCCCGTCCAGTCAAGACATAAAACAGAGGGTGCTATGGCAATAAAAAATTATATCTTCTTTTTTCATTCCTCAAACCTGCAGGATAACCATGCCTGTCTTCAGAAAAAGGGAAGATATGAAGAAAAGGGCTTTTCTCTCTTTTTTTTTTGGCAGAAAATTTTGTTCATATTGTTGTTGTGTGGTTTTACTTTCTGATAGCACGCTGGTAGAAAGCAAGCTCCTCTCCCTCCAGGATGTAACCATCCACTCGTCCACTCTGGCCAGGTCTGGAAGAGACAACAGCATACAATCGACCGGCCTCGAACTGCTTCTCAAGAGCAGGCTCAACTTTGCCCATTACGGCAACACGGGCTGCCTGCTTCTTGGCAACGCTGTTGCTCTTCTTCTCCTCGGTGGTATCGGCAGCGGTCTTTTGCTGGCGTCGTCGGCCAAGGGGCTGACCGTAGTGTGCCTCATACCATTGTCTGAAAGGGGCAGCGTCGACTTGGACAACGGCAGATTTGGTGAGGGTGTTGGTACGGACAAGTTCGTTGTTGGAAGGGTGGTAGGACACGGCAATCACACGGACTTTGCGGGAGAGACCCTCAGAGCCCCAGGAGAAGTTGCCGGACTCGAGACGGAGGGCACGGAATTTCTGGTTACCACCGCGGACGCGGACGGTGTGGATGCGCTTGGGGCCAATACGGGTGTTGGCTGGCTGACGGCCCTTCTCGAAAGCTCTGGATGTCCGCCACCGTCAGTCTCTACTCCTCAATTCTTTTATGTCTTCCTTTTGTTTTCCTCGTCCAGAGTGTTCCCCGGGGAAATATCCATACCTCTTCTTGCGGTAGTGAGCTCTCTTAGCACCGGTGGCCGAACGCTTGTGGCGGGAGTCTCGTGAGATACCCATGATTGCGGTTGATGTATTGGACTATAATTAAGGAAAAAAATCGCAGTTAGAATAGCCCAGATCATGTAAACCCTTCACAAGAACGCATTTATTGTCAAGACAAGCAGAAACACAACATGCTTGATATCTCCTTCACGGTATCTCGAGAGCGCTGCGTCGACAATGTCTTTTCTCCTTGCGCAAAATTCGTCCGCACAAAAAATCCGCACACACCCACAACCAGACAGCAACGAAACCGCGGTTCCAAGGGATGAAAGGCGGCAAGGGCAAGCAGATTGGAAGGCTCACCTTGTATTATCTTCGTAGTCCCTTCACCAAAAGCAAACGCCGTGGGCTGATGTCGAAGGGGCGGAGATGTTGGCGGTTGAATGAGCTTGTCGTCCTCGTCGATAAAACTGAATTTCGCACAGTCGCTTCGCTTACAATTTTTTGCCCTACATTTAGAAAGACGCTAGTCTCGAAGTGGGATGGTCCATATATACAAAGCTTGTTAGTAATACAACATGAAGCCGAAGTTATGCTTGTCGAGATAGGACTAGTGCAGGAGTTATGCAGTAAGCATAAAAAAGTCATGCAAGGATCCTTTCGTTGGGCAGTTGCAGCTTTCTAGTGCATTTTGCAGGAGAGCGAATATATTTTGGTAAATACGGGCATATATGTTCATGTTCATATCTATTCATATACTGAAAAGGTCATGTCTTTAAATCGATACTAAATACGCATGCAAGAGGGAGCGCATATAAACATGTCTGGACTGTACATCGTAAGAATCGTCTAAACGGCCTGCCATGAAACGGTGAGTGGGATAGCGCGGGGAGCAGTGTAGACTGGAACCTGAGTGGAACCGCTTGGGATTTTGTCAGCATAGAAGGTGGACTTGCCGCTGGCAGCGAGCTTTCCTTCGGAAGCCTGGGAGATAGTTAGTAAGAGTATTTATTTGCCATGTAAAGGATGGGGGGAGACATACCCCAAAGACAGAAGCGGTGACTCCAGAACCACACTTGAACTGATCATTAACCATGCCACAAGCACCCTTGCTAGATGTCAAGGTGAATCCGGAGCCGGAAGCAGCAGCGCGATAAGTAGCACAAGTTCCGGTGGTGTACCAGTTTCCACTGCTAATGAGGCATCCATCCTCCTCACCCATAACAGTTACGGTGAGATAACCCTTTCCGGAGAAGGTACCGGTGGGAGCTGGGCTGCCAGGAGTGGTGGTGGTTGGTGGCTGAGTGCCCCCACCGTTCTTAGGGAGGTATCGAATGCCGGTGTCAGGGCAGGTTGATGGAGTTCCACCTGTACAGAGTTGTTAGACATGCACTAGGGGATTGTGTATTAAAAGGATATGGCATCGACGTACCTGGGAGAGTAGGAATATATTCTCCAGTCTGGGCAGATCCACGGACGTTATAGAAGTACCAGGCTTCGTTGAGAACACCATTCTTGCAGTTAAAAGTGATCTCCATGCCGAAAGAAGACTTAACAGCGGCCTGTAAGTCACGGAGGGCGTAGGTCTTGTCATTGCTTGGAGTGATGCCAGCATCAGCGAGGGTCTAGATAGTGTGTTAGCTTATACCCAGAGACGACAAGACCGCGTATAAACCAACTTTGTAGGTGTTCAATCCCTTGAATAGCTCAACGAGCTTGGTAAAGTAGTCACCAACTTCCTGTTGGGGCATATAGTCCATGTAGCACTTCGTCTCGAAGGTGCTCATGCAGGTACCATGCTTGTTCCACTCGTGCTCCCAGAAGGATTCATCGTCACCCTTGTAGTCCTTGAAGTACTTCATCATGTACTCAAGTGTGTCATCTTTGCCCTGAGCCTTGAGGATCTCAGTAATATTGCTATATTCACGGCTCATATCACAGAATTGCTCGTAGGTACCATCACAGTTATCGGGCCTAGAATATTAATCATCCACATTAGACCCTCAGTTTCGTTCCACTATATTCATGTAGAAAGGGTCTCACCAGAGACCGTGGATGGTCCATGAATCTTCAGGGCCAGTAGCTGGGTCGGCATCCCAGAACTGAGTCTGAAGAATAAGGCCACCAGGAGTGTTGAAGCAACAGGTATCTTCGACGGGACCGGAGTTATGACAGCTCACCTCGCCGCCAGGAGGGCAGGTAGGGCCATCAGCATGAACTCCGGAAATGAGCTGGGATGCCACAAGCACCACAGCAGCCGTGGTTGAGGAGGCCAACATGGTTGGGTGTAGTGGTAATGAAGAGGTATGGGGATGAGAGGTCGGGATATAGGTAGTTGAGGGTCGAGGGAGCCTTCAACGCTGGTCTCAGCCAGGCGGGAGCTCAGCTGCTACTTATATGCCGATCGGCTGTGATACAGCAGCGCGCCCTCTCTCAGCAGGGCGATCCATAAGAGCAGACTGAAAAGCCGAGCTCTTCGCTTCGATATGCGCAACGCAGGTATCGACGCCACGGGCCCCTACGCAGGTCTCCTCCACCCTGGTCACCAGCTAAGCCCATCGCAACCAGTGGCAGCTCCATGTGTTTGCTTCTCCGTGTTTTTGCTTCTTTTCTTCTTCGCCTTCCCGCAATCTCAGTAGCCAAAATGGATGATGTAATCAGGGACGGACTTGACCGGTGACCTTGCTTAGTAAGGATGATCATATGCTTGGCATTGAGCTATAGCGATTATGTCATCACGTTTGTTCAGACGACATCAAAACATAACTCCCTCCGTCAGGGCTCCGTTCACGGAGGACTCTCTGAAGACCTAGCCTGGTAATACTCCTCTAGTTATCGGCATGATTTCTCTTATACTTACTCCGTATGCTGCAGGCTTTAGCTTCACCAAAGCGTATATAATGCATCACTAATGTACCTTAACTACCATGGCTATGAGTTGGGGTATCCAAGTACGTTATATAATTGATTATTGCAGGACAGGAAACAGAGAGCCAAATCAGGTCTCAACGATGTTTTTTTTTTTCTCTCCGATGTAACTTATATTGTGCCAAAGCGAGTTCATTCATCGACAAATATACTCGGCTCATGTTATCAAGTGTTGTTCCTGTGTGGAGTTTTGGGCGCCGTGGTCTACTTTTATACTTCAGACATCAATTCCGGGTTGATGACATAATGCATTAAATCAGCCAACCAACGGCTGGGGTTGAGAGGCTGAGTCAGATGAATTGATCATAATGGATGGAGATGACTAGTTCACGTGAAAATAACTTGCCAGATGCCCTTGGCTACCATGGGCTAATAGAAGGACAAAGACGCCCGGTGGCCAGGGGTAGCTTTTATATTTTTTATCCAGTTGTATTGTATATGTTCTACTGGGTCCGCTGGCTATGTAACAATATCAATGTAAATCTTTTATACTTAGAAGTACAGGCGGGAAGCCCCTGTATATTGGTAGGGGTCAATGCTCCATAGAATGCGCCGTATCAGAGGAGAGAAAATGGCAACGAAGACCTACAGCCCCGCAACGATCATCAGTCCGTATCCAAGGGTTACAACAAGGCCGAATGAGAGGATACTCGCTGGTACGCCTCGTGTGATGAAATGACGGACACGAAGATACCGCTGGCCTGTCTCTGGAACTTCCATCATGATGGCAGCTGCGAAAACAAAAGGTTAGATAGAGATTTCTCGAACACGAACACATCCGAAAACTTACTCATATTGGGGAAGCCGCTTGTGGGGAGGCCCATGGCCACAGAACACATCAGTGCACTTCCCATTACTAGGAGGTTAGGATGTGGCTCGTTCATTCCCATACCCACTTCTTTGACAAGGGGTAGGAGAATTAACGCCGCCACAGTATGGGAGATGAAAGTTGCCACCACTAGAATCAACGCCGCAAAGACGAAGAGAACGCCGTACAGGCTCAACCCAGCCACGCTGCTTGTTATAGAGCGGGCGATGGTATGTAGCAGTCCGGAAGACGTGACTGCCTTCCCGAGACAGAGACCACCTGATGCCAGAATGATAATAGTCCAGAGAAAGTTGTTAAAGTCTTCTTTCGTGAGAATTCCTGTACCAAAAAACAGAACTAGAGGAAGTATGGCGATGACGCCCATGTCTCCAAAGGTGCTTTCGAGCTGATGGCTGACGCACCATAAGCAGATGGTACCGATAGTGACGATGGTGATGAACCACTGGATACCGGTGAACTTGTCCTTGACGGAACGGATGGGGACGATGGTTGTTCCTCGGCTTGGGTTGAAAGTGATAAGGAGAAGGACCCAGATACCCAGAATTGAGAGAATGCAAATGGGTAGAGCAATGAAGAACCAAGTTCCCCAGCTGATGGCAGGATCCATGTTCTGCAATGCAATGATGTTCTGTGGCGATGCAATTGGAGATGCAGCACCTCCAATGTTAGAAGCCAGGGCAATGCCTAGGATTACAGCTTTTGAGAACCGGGAATCAGTCGGTAGGTTTCGAAGCATCGGCTAGATGGGATACCTGTCAGCGGTGTTATTCCTGCAGATACAAATTTGCAAACTTACTTGAATGATAGAAAAGCAAAGCACTGGGGCAGCAACATTGCTAATCCACATACTCAAAAACATGCCAACAAACATGTTCGTCAGGAGCACAGTTCTTGGCTTGGTACCTGCTTTGCTTAGCACAAACGTAGCCATTCTCCGTGCAATATCATGTTTTGATAGAGCGGCGGCAATTGTAAAGCCTCCTAGGAGAAGCATGATGACTGGAGTCCACATTGCTGCAAAGACTGCACTTGTAGCCTCTTTCGCGCCGAGTCTAGAGTGATCTTCTTCTGAACGCATGATCCCCAGTGTGACTGTAAGGAAGGGGACAAGGATCGATGTCACGAAAAGTGGTATCACCTCGGTAGCCCATAGCAAACTGACAAACACCAGCATTGCCAGACAGTTTTGTTGTTCGGGCTTCTTCATGATTGGCACCACCAGCATAACGCCGAATATAATAAGGATCACTACCAGGGTTGCAAAGGTGGGCGATAGGAGCCATGCCGGGACAGGGCACCGTCCCACAGGGGTTATGAACTCCTTTATACTTGCTTCTTGCTCATCACCCTGTCGCTGAGCCGTTTCCATATCCTGCTCTCCTCCGAGCAGTGTTCTGCGTATTCCCATATTTGCAGCCTGAGTCTTCCTTTCTATACCAATCATCTCCCTCCATACGGTATTTCGTTCCCAGACGACATGCTCGCGTAGATGGAGACGGAGTTCTCGCCTAGACAGACCCAAATCACCATCCGTAACAAACCCAGCGTATAGCCTCTCGACTCTTGCAATGGTGTTATCAAGCTTAGCGATTGTCGGATCCGTGAACGGCATGGCCACTAGGACAGTGGAGTCCATATACTGCCTTCTCAAATTCCTGTCAAGAGTTTTGTCATATTTCTTCAAAGCCTTTGAGAATCCAGTACGGTTGAGTTGGATAAATGATTTGAGCTCGCATAGGGACACATATATGCCGATAGTTCGTTTCTTCAACGATACACCAACGTCATAGATCGCAGTGTGCTCAGGATCATGCGCAACTCCCATAAACCGTGAATCCATAAGCTCGCTGTTCAACAGGTCTTCCTGAGGCCGTGGATCCCTTGTCCAATCTCTGGACGAGGCTGAATGTCTCCTTATTCTCCGCTGTGGGAACTCAGCCATATCCATATTATCTTCCGAGTCATCACTGTCAGCATCCCCCTCAGGCCCGGAGGGTTCACTGATGGTACTTGAGCGATGTTGGGTAAGGGTAGCATGGCGAGAGGCCTCGCTACGCCGGCGATTTCTGCCACCAAAGCTCAATGTTCGTGACTTGACGAGTGAATGAGCAACGGGTTCCATGTTGATTCCTATGCTATCCTGGGCGAATGATTCCAACTCCTCTGTGATATCCTCCACCTCCTGATACAAATCTGTTTCCTTTGTGCGGTAGAAAGAGCATATCTTCTCCAACTCTCCATCCAGGGCGCGGCGGAATATGGCATCTGTATCAATACTCCTGTCGAGGAGAGGAGCAGACTCGAGTTGTCCATTTTCGTGCTCGGGGTGATTCACTTGTTTTTCAAGAGTATATATCCTGCAAGAACAGTTAGCCTAGGAAGGAAAACTTGCTGACTCTCCTGGTAAATAGGGTCCCCTCACAGTTTCTTCAAATTGCTATATGCAATATAGCTGTCACTCCAATCCGGAACGGAGTTGAACTGGATGCTGTGTGAGAACTTCATGTTCTCTTCTTCTGTTGTGAGCCGGGCCTGTGATCCACGGCCTAGTTCGTATATTTGTTGCCGTAGTCCTCCTTCTCCGAAATAGGTACTTTTATAAGGATTCTGTTCTCCGGGACTCTCCCCCCGTTTTGCCTTGGTGCCGCCACTTCTCTCCTGTCGACGACTTTTATATCTATTGTGCCGTTGATCAACCTCTCGCTTACCAGCTGCCTGGCGAGAATTATTTCGGTAACCCCTCCTTTCCCCCCACCAAAAGAGCCATGCAAGTCCAGTGGGACTCTTTTTCCTGGCGGGATGTGTTCGATCTACCTCGGAGCCTGATTCAGATCTGAATCGAGTAACTGGTGCGGAAGATGTGGGTGATGCTGAGGCGGACGGACGAGTGAATTCGTCGAGCTCAAAACTCCGGCTGGCGTCTTGTCGAGCCAGGGTGGGCAGATGTTGAGCATTTATCTCCAGTAGTCACCTGCGTACTGCCGTTCCCGGGTTGCCTTCTTGACGTGTATATATAAATAGCCCTGGACCCGGTGGTTAGGCAGCGTCAGGGCGGGTAAGATGGCGGGATTCAGGCGAATCGAATCCAACCCAACGGAGTCAGCCTGACCAGTGGTGAGCGGCTCGACGGGGTAACTTGCTAGACACCGGGTGTCATTCGACGAGATGTCTCTTTGCCGTGGATACTGGGATGCAGTCAGTTGTCGCGGAAGTTGACTTTTTTTTGCGCGCTGTCACTGGTTGGCCGGACGGAAGCAGGCAAGGCGAGGCAAGCTTTTGCGATCATCAGGACGGGGATTCTCCCTGTGCGAATTGGTGTCTCTGAGGAAGCCAAAAAAAAGGAAGGAAATAAAATGATAACGGATCTCACAGGTTCGTCTCGCCAAGTTCGTGAGGTGGTGAGGTGTCTGCCGCTGCAGTCGCGCAAGGCGTCAGGAGTTGCGGCCGAGGAGGTTGAAGATGCTGGCCAGGTCGATCTCAGTTACAGCCGCCTTGCTGCTAAATTCTGGAGCCAGTTACAGGGCACACAGCAGCAGCCTCGCCCTTTGGTTCTCTTGTTACAGCTGGTTACAGGTCATATTACGGAGTGCCGTCTAAATATCGAGATGCAGCTTTCGACTTTGCCGTACAGCTGGCGGCGAAAAGGACACTCAACACACAACAACGCTCAACCCAGCAGCAGCAGCATCATCATCATCATCATGGCTCCACAAAGTTTCTCCAGGCCTTAGCACAGCAGCTTTAAGGGTCTATGAATATCCAGGATGAAAGTAAAAGGCGAAAAAGCAAAGACGAGAAAGTTTACGAAACCCAGCCTCGTGGTAAGCCCTGTGCACACAATTGGATCTCCCGCCGCTGGCGAGAACTGCTGGCCGGGAAGGTCCTTTTGCTTTTGCTTGTGCAGCAAGGTCACGAGAGGGACATGGATAGCCGACGGGGAGCAGCATATACGGGCTACGACAACTGACAACCCGGCGGAGGCGGAGTTGGAGATGGCGATTCGCGGGTCAGCTGGCTGCTCATGAGATGTGATACCGCATTTTGTGCTGTTCCCTTCCAGCCAGGCAGGGTTCACGATTAGAACTTACGGGAGAAAAAGGAAAGGCAGAACGTGAGTAGGTAATTCATCATTTCATCAAAGATAGATTCTTCCGTATGTCGGTAAATGTCTGATGATCAATGTATATATGTACTTAAGGTCATGTCTCGCTCCTGCCCCTCTTCTAGGCAATGTGGTGGAAACGTTTACGCTTCCATTCTGCGGGGTGAAGAAAAAAGAGAGAATGATACGTTAGCAGTCAAGATCAGGCCGACATGGTTGAGAATAGGGGATCCCTTACCCTTCATCCATTCCTTGACGAAGCGGGCTTCCTCAGCCTGGACTTCCTTGATCCGCTGTGGTGGAAGCTCGGCGGTGGTTTCGTTGGGATAGAGTCCGTTCTCGTCCCCTAAGGCGTAACGGACGTGGTGAGCATCATGTAACATAACACATAAGCTCCTCTAACATTTGAAAGAGTTGACTTGACTTACAATGGTGGACAGCGTCAGGGATGAGGATAAACGGCTTGTTGGTGGAGGTTGGTCGCTTTCTGGCGGCAGTCGCGTGGACACCGGCCTCCTTCCATGGGTCTGAACCTCCGTCGATGAAGGCAAGACGGTCATACTCGATGTCGAAAGCACCATACTTGTTGACAAGATCAACGTTGGATGGCTTGGTGATGCCAAAAGCCTGCTTGCAGATGTTGGAAGTGTATGGCAGGTCGATCAGTCGGGAAATGACAGGACGGATGTTCTTGGGAGCACCGCTGCCGGTCTGGAGGTATCCCCATCTGTTGCAGTCACAGTTAACATAAGAGTTCGCAACTTATAAAAGTGCCAAAACAGACTTACTCGTTGCAGTATTGCCAGGGCCATGCTCTCCAGCTCTGGTCGGCATTATCCTGTTTGTAAAAAGCCTCATCGTACGAGTTCAGGCACTCCTCAGCAGTTTGACCCTGGCCGGAACAAGACTCCAAGGTGCTCTTGTTGAGCCAACCGACAAAGTTGAGCAGCTGGGGTAGGATCTCAGGAGCCTCACGCCCGTGTCCACCGGCTTCGATGATACGCTTAGCAGAAGCCTTCTGCTCTGCAGTAACCGGATAGAGGTAACGGTCACTGGTGATTTCACCGCAGTACTGGTAGAAGCTCTTGCCGCTGATGGCAGGGTCCCAGTTGGTGGACTGCCATCCAGTAATACCAGAGGAGAGGGCATTGGCAAAGTCAGCATCACGGAGGCGGCCAAGACCAAACAAGTTCTTCAGCTCCCTGGTGGTGTTGGCGTTCTTTCCGTGGATAATAATGTTGTCAACAATATCAACGAAGTTTTGCGTGACATGGACACAGTCCTGAGGAGCCTCCTGACGGATGGGCTCAAAGTACTGCCAGTAATCATATATGGCCTTGGTCACACCAGAGGAAGAGATGGCTCCCCAGAATATATCAGGGTACTGAGTTCGGAGGAATGCCTGTCAACAGACGGGTTAGTAAGGAAGGAAAAGCCGAGGCCGCCCTGTTAGATACTCCTACTTACAACTTGTCCACCAGCATATGAGCCACCGTACAGAATATGCGCAGTACCAGGAGCAGTCAAGTTATATTTCTCAAGGCCCGGGAACTTGATGTTCTTGGAGAAATAAGCAGTATCAGCTAATGCTTGTTCGGTTGTCAAGAAGCGCAAGCTCTTGTTCGAGAAATCGCGAGTTGGAAGGGAGCCACCGTAGTATCGGTGCTCCATGATAACTCCGATACCATTTGTTGCCTGTGCAAGCTGGGCAAGTATACCCTTCTGGAGGAATGGAATGCGACCTAAAACAATCCCTTCGTAAGTGCTGCTTGCGGATTCGGGACATTGTGATATCTCAAAATGGGTACAGTCGCCAATACGTACCTTCACCACTAGTCTCTCCGCCGTGAAGAATGATCACAGGGCCACCCTCCTTGTAATGGCTAGCATCAAACCAGTATCGCAGGTTGAACTTCGCCGTAGTGTGAGGTTCATATCGGCTGCTTTTTGGGAAATGGTCGATGGGGATCTGGATAGTATGTGCAGGGAACGCAGCATTCACATCCTGACTGCGGGCAACAAGGGCCTTGTTACGATGGGACTGACGACAGAGTCAACGGTATTGACCATTTTTGAGCTGGATGGGCTCTAGTATCAACTTACCTCAGCGCGGAGCTGGCTGATCGGAGTGACCGGGAGTTTAGCTTGTACTGCAGCTACAAGCAGTAGCAGACAGGTCGTAAGTTTGACCATGGTGTGAGAGGATGAATGGACGGATGTATCCCACGACGCAATCTGCACCATAGGAAAGCAATCGAAGGGAGAATCCGTGGGTTCTTAGGTCCTTCTAATAGCAGAAGGGCTCCGTCATCAACAACCCGGCATCTGGTCGTATAATTTGACAAAATGCCACCAGCCAGGCTACCAGCGGAGTTGTGATGTCCGTACCCTTGCGAGGGCATACGAGGCCCCGCTCGAATATATGGGGGTTGCAAGATTCCTCCCGGGTACCCCTGTGCAATCTCGTTGAACGACGAGATCCCCAGATTATTGGAGGAATGAGGGGAACATACGGTCTGGAGAAGCCAGCTCTTCCTGACCTGGCTTCCTCAACCCAATTCGCCCGCCCTGGATGGGACATTTTTTCGCCATGGTATTTTTAGGCTGCATGATGTGACTCGGAAGGTCGCCTGCAGATCCCAAGGCTTGCCCTCTCCCGTTGGCGGTTCGGTGAGCAAACGAGCGTACAGCATCCTCCCTAACGCGACGCCAGTCGCGCCAGTGTAACGTAAAGTTTGTTAAGTAAAAGGAATTGGAATTCGGCATCGATCCATCCAAAGTCGCTCCACCAAGCGGGCTGAACTCACTGATAACGCTCACTTGTCTCCTATCGGAATTAGCATGAGGTTTAAGCTTGCTCATTTTGTATGCACGCGAGACATTCCTCCATGCATGGCCACCTTGGTTGGGAAATCGCAAGCAATATCGCAGATACGAGACCTCGTTCACCGGCCTCAACTGCTAGTTAACTAAATAACTAGCTGAAACACAAGCACAAACGACAGCCATCTGTCTCTGAGCTGAACGGGGTGACAAGTCCTTTACCATGGAACGAATGGAAGCCACCTTGGGCCTGCAAACATTCTCCCGTATTGCCTGCAGGTTGCCTTTCTGCCCTCAATATGGAAGGTCAAGGAAAATGCCGAGGATGTGGTCTCAGTGTGCCACCTGCGCATAATGGCTAGGGTCCGGGAGAGGTCATGCTGGAGAAACAAGTTTTGCCGAGAGCCATCGCCCTTTTTCATGCGGAGAGTCGGCCTATCTAGCTTGTTGATGCAGGATGCCGCGAGACCATGCTAAAAAAGAAGCTCAACGCCGCTTGAAATGTGATGTTGCTCTCCCGTTGCTTACCACCATCCGTAAGTCGTCTGGACCCAGCATAGATGCGGCAATGCCTAGTGGTGGTCAGTTAGGCGAGATATCAGCTTGGCTCATATCTGCCGGAAAGTAAAATAGATAAGCCCCTGGGAAGTTTGCGCAGGAGGATGCAGAGAAGTTGAGGATGTTGAAAAGGTGAGAGTGGAAGTTGAGGTTGACGTCGCGATAAAGTCGATGGGCCTCAAAACGACTATTTCCACTTTGGGGCAACAATCATATCACCTGACTAGTTAATTGGTCGCCTTATTAACCGGTTTTTCCATGTATACATTCATCGGACTTAGTACATATAAATAATGGTTCCACAGGGAGCCAAAATAGAAAAACAAAAAGAAGAAACAGCTAGTTATACAGGGAACAGCGGATGAAGGAAGGTTCTGCAGCGGCTAGAACATGGTACAAACAATTGAAACCAATTAACCCCGCGGACGGACAGGAAGAGAAGAGTACACTCTCCGCTCGTGTTCATGTCATCCCGTTTGAATTAAAGAAAGCATGTAATTACGATGGCTTATTGCTTCCTACCCCTCCGTTGCTGGGAGGCACGACGGATATTCGCACGGGAGACGGTTGCCTGTTTGTGGATAGCAGCCCGCTTAAGCCAAACACTACTCTTTCCCTCCGCAATGGCGATGATTTCATTCGCTATCCGGTGTGAAAGCTGATTGTCACGTCTCTTCTCGGCTGCGTCAAGGATCCAGGTAATGGCTTCTCGGCGACGTTGGCGCTGAGCAAGCGGGCTTGGAATGGGAAGTGCAGCACCACCACCAGCAATACCCCTGATTTGACGAATTCGGAAAAGAGGAGCAATGGAGTCAACGGCGAGAGTAAGGTAGAGAATTGGGTTCAGAGGGAGTTGCGGGGATGGAGGACCCGGGAGGAAAGGCTTTGACGGGTCGATGAGTGGTGCTGGAGCAGTACGGAGATACTCTAGGATTTTGGCCATGTGCTATTTAAACAATGTTAGGTATTTGGCTGGAAGAGAGACAAAGGGTAAAGGGCCACCTTACCTTCTGAGCAAGAGATAGCTTGCCATGCTTCATTATTAGCTTGGTGAACTGTTCCACCAATGGCTCATACCGGCGGTCAAATCGTTCGTTTGGTGGCAGCGGGAGAGTTGGTGGCTCGTACTTGAAGCCCTCTGGAATTGCTTTCTCGACATCAACAGATTCCCCCCGATTTGAAGCCGCAAGCATGTTTGCAACGGTGGCAGCAGAGGGGTCTGCCGGCGAATTACCCTTCACTTCGCCCTGGTGTAGTCTTGCAGAGGTAGAAAATGATCGCTTGGAACCATTCCCAGTCTGATTCGCCGCAGCCTCATCACGTAGAACCTTGGGCATGTTCTTAAGAGCTTCCTTGTCTCGTTTGAGAATCTAACCAAAACCACAGTCAGCCAACCTCGCACAGCAAACAGCATTGTCTATGGGCAGAGCGTAGGATAACACGCGGGATTAAAAGGGTATAATATACATCTACTACCGGTGTCCCTTGCTCCAGCTCTGGTCCACCAACTTCACCACACTTCTTGCCCATGATCTGAGCAGTCGCGGCTGCTTCTTCACTTACATGCGGCAATTGGTCCTGGTTTGGCCCCAACGGCTGCTCACCAACTCCACTACCGTTATGCTTCCCACTACTACCAGACGAGCTAGAGCTCATACGGTAGGAACATACTCCTTTCAACGACCTGTGAGGTAATGGGGTATTGCATTTCGACGAATGTAAACTTATATTCCCGAACTTCCGAGTGGTCTGGTGTATGGTATCGTGAACTGGAGCGGTGCGAACGAGAGATAGAGCCGATCGAGCGGGAAGGATGGGGATTCTGGGAGGCATATTGGGTAAGGTGTCTATTTGTTGGCCAAAAAAATCCGGACTCTGCTTTTACAGCGTTTTTGATAGCGACGACTTTTGAACCTGAACGTGGCTTCAGGACGGTCAGGGCGAGTTATGGCCAACGATCAAGCACATATCCTGATTCTCCGTATGTGAACGTATTGCAACCGCTCGATTTCAATGGATGCGACTGCTGCTGATTCAACCCGGAGTTGTTCGCCATCAATTTGAGATTATCATTGAAGAAAAAAAAAAGGCTTCGAAATCGATTTGAGAGTCACGTGATGGTAATTCCGCGTGTTAATCTACATAGAAGAGCAACTGACACCCTAAAAGGATCAAAAAATCGCTAGTCTTTGAGACAGCAAGTATAATCTGATTGTTGATACTCTCATCCCGCTGCATTGACGAGTGCAGCAGTGTTCTTCTACGTATAAACGAGAGACTCTCCTGTCGATATCCAGTCACGTGAGCGAGAGTCATGTCTACACGTGACAATAATTACCTAATCACAGCATTTTGGTCTGAAAAATCCAGAACTAAATTATCGGGTTGGACGAAAAGGAAAGGGAAATTCGGCTAAGAAGCAGATATAATTGGGTCTCTGGCATGGGTGAATTAAACTATGCTGCTTTCTCGGGCATAGAGGAAACGGCTGATAGGGGAAAGCTGCAGGCGCCACACCCCGTCAGAAGTGCCGGAAACGCGCGTCCCTTGAGCAACAGTAAGTAAGATAGAATATAAGAACCCAATTCAGCCCGCGCGCATCTCCAGAATGCGTAGAATGCAGAGGGCGAGGTGGGAGACGAAGGAAATCGATTACTACTTTCAATGCATAATACAAGGGTTTGGGTCTTGGTTATAGATGGAGGAAGAAAAGGGACTAAAGAGTGAAGAAAAGTACTCTGCTGCTCGGCAGTACAGGATATACAAAGGAGAAGGAGGCAGATCAATGGGAGATGGCGAAACGGCTGGCTAGTTGAGCAGCAACGGCGCCGATGTCACCTGCGTCGTCAGGGTAGACGTAGAATCCGAGAGCGATGATAACGTACCTGGAGGGTAAAAAAAGAGGTTAGTATATATTGCAGTTGAATAAAGAGTATGCACGGAGGTGAGATGAGAACTTACATTCCGAGACAGAGGCCACCCTCGAGGTAGTTGGACTTGCCATCCTGAATGAGGATGGTAACGACGAGCCCGGAGATGAAGAAAGCGACGGTCTCAAAGGTCTGGAAGTGGAGGGTCATGTCCTTGTCCATGATCCAGCCGAGGATGACCAAGAAGGGAGTCACGAAGAGGGCGATCTGCAGACTGCTTCCGATGGCGACACCAATGGCCAGGTCCATCTTGTTCTTGCATGCGACTACAACGGCAGTAACGTGCTCGGCAGCGTTACCGACGATGGGGATAAGGATAAGACCGATAAAAGTCCTGCTCATACCGGTAGACTGGACGATGGGCTCGATGCTTCCGACGAGGTACTCTGCGCATCCTGAGACAAGGACAGTGACGATGAGAAGCAAGATGGAAGCAGCGTAGGGGTTAAGGATGCGCTCCTCTTCTTCCTCTTCCACTCCGGCATCACCGGCCTCGACATTGGGGCTCTCGAAAAGGTCAGAGTGAGATCGCAGCTGGAAGAAGAGGTACATGATGTACACGATCAAAAGGATGATGGCGGTGCCGTGGGAGAGGAAGAGGATGTTCTCCCTGGAGTCGGCCTTGGAGGAAGAGAGGGATGCATAGAGAGTAGATGGGATGATCAGGGAGGCCGATGCAACGGTCATCATGGAGGACATGGTGGATGCCGCGGTGCTGTTGAAGGACTGTTCGTGATAGTTAATCCCGCCGAAGAAGAAGCAGCATCCGAGGACAAGGAGGATGTTGGAGAGCACGCTGCCCAACATGCTGGACTGGACGATGCGAATTTCATTCTTGGACAGAGCAACGATGCTGACCTGCAACCTCGCCCGTTAGCACACAGTTTCGGGGGGAAAAAGAGGGAAGTGATGATGAAGAAAAAAAAAAAAAAAAGGACATACGATGAGCTCGACGGCGTTTCCAAAGGTTGCATTGAGCAGCCCACCGAGCGTCTCTCCCAGGGTGGAGGCCAGCTCCTCCGTCGCAAAGCTGAGGAGAGAGGCCAGGGGCATGATCGCAATGAAATTGAGCACGAAGGTGGCCGTGGGGGACCATTTCAGGAAGCCCGAGAGCAGGCCGAGGGGCACGAAGACGAGCAGGATGTTGATATAGTTGCTGGCGAGAGTGGCATAGGTCAAGTGGCCGGCCTCGCAGGGGATCCAGACCCAGAACCGGTCGTCGCGGCGGGACCAGCGCTGGCTGCCGCCGCCATGACGGCCGCTGTCTCCGTTGAGCAGGCCGGTGCGCTCGTTGGAGTGGCCGTTGGTGAAGCCATCTTCGGCGTCGTTGGGCATTGCGCCTGAGGAGCTGCGGTAGGTCGAGAAGGACGACCCGACCCGATGGAACTGCGCTTTTATAGTGGTTGGAGCTAGCTTTGGGGTCAGCCTCAGTCGAGCCTCGATAAGTTATTAGAGCACAGCGGGGCTAGGCGAGGAAAGATATAGAGGACGAAGAATCAAGAGAGAAGAAAGAAGAGGAAGAGAGCGGAAGGACGAAAGAGAGGGAGAGAGAGAGATGGGAGTGGAGGGAGAGGAAAAAGGGACGGAGCAAAGGGCGAAACGTACCCATCCCGTCCCAAGGCAAAAAAAAAAAAAAAAAAAAAAAAAAAAAAAAGGCAGAGCAAAAAGACGTCAAGACGGAGCCTTAGCTTGACAGGAGACGCTGATGAATAATCGAGACAAGCAACGGAGCAAGCAAGTGGAATTGCAGTTGAACCAAGGGTCAGAGGGCCAGCGGGTCGCCGGTATCAACCCTGGAGCGCAGAGATGTTGTCAAGACGTCGCTAACTGACTGGCTCGCGATTCCTCACCCCCCCAGTAGTTCCTCCCTGGGCAGCCCGACTGTGATCTCGATCGTGGCAGTGCAACTTGGCAGGCTAGGAGGCCGTGGGTACAGCGCAGGAGGAACCAAGTAGGTATTTACGTGGACGGGGAGGGAGAGACAGGAGGACGAGGAGGGCCGGGAGTCTCTTTAAGTAGGAGAAACAAGCCAACAACAGAGAGCAGCGCAGGCAGGCAGCTTGGGGGACAGAGTGAGCTGCAGGTTAACTAGTTAATATCGACCAGCTGTGGCGCTGCTGGCGACCCGCAGCGGCAGAGAAGAGACAGCGACAGAGAAGAGACGGCGGCCGCAAGAAGAGAGGAAGACCAACGAGAAAGACCAACGAGGAAGACCAACGAGGAAGACCAACGAAGGGCCGCAGAGAGACCTGTCGCATGCTTGGTCGAACGGGACAGCTTTGCTAGCTTCGGTCGACCATGGACAAGGACCTGGGACATGGCTCGCCACAGGTTGGCTTCTTACGGAGTCCTGCTAGAGAGTACTGTATAAGCATGTCTGGCTCTTTTGCTTTTTCTCTGCTCTGTATCTGATACGAGCTCGGTTGATCCTGGCTGGCTGCGAAGCGATCGTCGCAGAGCAGCGAGGAGCAGCGTGGCTTGGTAAGAAGAAGAAGCAAGCAAGCAGGAGCCCAGCAGGAGCCCGATGCATACGAGTGGCAACACGTTCAGCTTCTTCAGCCACAGAGATGCGCATGGACAGGCTTCGTTAGTCGAGCATATACGCTGGCTTACATGCATGGCGAACGGGGTAGACGGGAAGTGTGAAAGTCAACTCAGGCTGGTATTAATGATGATATCATAAATATGGGGCTAGCTAATAATAAGTTAGGTAGTTTAACATACCAGGAAAGCTTGCTAAGTACTTATATCACAACAGACATTCGCCCGCAGAACTTCTGTTGTCTGGATGCTCATGGTTCTTCTTCCCAAATCATTTCTATCATCTCGTCCAGACGCTCGGCCGCCTCCTCCTCAGCCTCACTGTCCTCGGCCATCTCAGCTTGGGGGTCAATGTCCGCCACAGCTTCTTCTCCCTCCTCCCCCACTTCCGTCTCATCCGTGGGCCTGGAGTGTGCCATGACCTTCGTTCTGAAGGTCTGCGAGACACCAGACTCATTAAACTGCTCGACGAAGCCTCCCAGCACCGTGTCCCTGATATAGGGGCCAGTGTGCACTCTCCCTTCGTCCATCCAGGCGTCTTCTAGACCCGCTTCATCGAGCCTGGCACCGTCTTCCTTGTCTCGGCGTGCCTGAAGCAGCATCGCACATAGATAGTGGAAGAACAGGAACTTGCCGTTGGGGCGCACCGTGTCATGAAAGGGTATACTCCTATTATGAAGTTCACCATAGCACATTCCGCAGTCCATGGGCTTGTTCCAGAGGCCCTTCCGGTTAACTATCAAGAGTTTCCATGTCCAGGGATCACTGTGGTCGTTCCACCTATGGTTGGTGGGTACTAACGTGACTTGATACTGATTGAACTGCTCAGCTAGATTCGGTGGCAGCAGGAGGCCATTAGCAACAGTGTATAGTTTCCCCCTTGCTTCTGGTCCAAAAATGTAGGTCATCCACTGCTGGCCCAGCGAGTGCGGGAAGATTTCCACCGCTCTGAGGTCGGTTGGCGGGACCTGTCTATCCCTTATTATACACCAGCACCAACTCGTCGATCGTCTCATTACCACGGCTTTACCGTAGGCCACCCTGACATCCCTCACGAACGACGGGAGTGGACATTTTGGTTTACCCTTGGTGTCTATCACCCGCTGGATGAAGCATCTTTGTTGGTTGGGGCCGATGTGCGGTTTTAGAGGCGGTGGCATCTCCTTTTGCCTCACGCGATACATTAGTTGTCTCATACACACGATCTGAATCCGCGCAGCTAGGCGCTCCTTGTGGTAAACCAATGCGCTGTCGCGCTGTATATAGTCATGCTGATACCCCCCGTGGTAGCCATGGAGGTTTAGTAACCTTTCCCTGAGATTCCATGCTTGCTTAGACAGAGCCGCTGACTTTTCGAGCACATTCCTCAGCAGCTCCCAGTACTTGTCAGAGCCATACTCTGCCTGTCTACGTGCTGCTCGTGCTGTTTCCAAAGACACTCTTTCCCTCAATATGTGATCTTTCTCGGTACATTCTGCGTCCATGGTTTTTATATACAAGGCCGTCAATGTATATGAAGAATGCCGATGTTGATATAGATATAGGTGTTGATATCCTTAGATGTAGGTGTTGATGTAGATATAGATGTTGATGTAGATGTAGGTGTTGATGTAGATGTAGGTGTTGATGTAGATGTAGGTGTTGATGTAGATGTAGGTGTTGATGTAGATGTAGGTGTTGATGTAGATGTAGGTGTTGATGTAGATGTAGGTGTTGATGTAGATGTTGATGTTGATGCAGGTAGATTATTTCCTAATTAGGCAATAATGGGGGTGCATAGAAGTGGAGCCCGAGAAGAAGGAAGGATGGTTGGTCGAAACGCATTTTATATGGAGTTTTAAGATTATGTAAGTGGAGACGCCACCCAGTCATCGTCGTCATAATTTCAGGCACAGACCAATGAAAATAGAATATTTGGAGAAAGCAACCTTAACTTCCCCACAGTCCAATAGGATCGTCCCTTTCAACTGGGGCGACACGAAACACCAAAATTGTTGACGTCGTTGATCCCGATAGAAGAATCATATTCTTGCAAAGTATCTCCGCGTGAAAAGTTAGATACTTAAACAAACACACACCAGGCAAGGTAAAAGTCAGTCGACGCGGCCTCGTTCAGCGAGCCATTTCTTCCATTTCGGAGCAGCTCGACGGCGCCATGATTTTCCGTACATGACCGCGGGGATCGCAGTGGCCATGGACACCAGCACGCAGAACCCATAAAACTCAAACGCATATCCAAATCCCATTGTATCTACAACCTGCTGCACCGTGAAGGAGAGTGGGAAGTTGATCACAGATGAACATATCGAGAGAACCACTACTAATTCCCCAGATATTCCCGGGAAACACTCCATGGCATATGCGGTGGCTACAGAGCAGGCAGATACCTGGTGCGCAATCATGCAGCCCAGGCCTATCGCAATAGTGATCCAATGCATGCCAAAATGCGCTCCCCATCCATAAAGCATGTAGCCTACCGCAGCGTAGACGAAGGAAACACATAACGTCCACAGACGCATTTCCGTCTCCTTGATACCATTGTTGCGACGTGCAAGGCGCATGACGATAAAATCACTGGACATACCTGTAGCCCAACCAACAATGTTACCCACCAGAGCGGCCAGGTAGATAAGTCCCGTGGAGGTGGTGGACCAGCTATACGGTGGTTCGGAGGTGATGCGGGAAATGGTGCCGAACGAGACTATGCCTGCCGTGCAGCCAAAGGCAAATATGACGCCTGCGATGATGATGTTGGGGAAGAGGAAGAGTACGAACGGGCGCCTGAAATATTGCCAATATGTCGTCTTGTCTTGTGGGAAATGGACCCATGGCTTCAGGTGTTGGATGTAAGTCCGTTTGGGGAAATGGTAGCATACGTCTGAGCAGTTACCAACCTCATACAGAGATGCTGTAGTGTCAATTTCCTTCATGTGGTAGGTGCCCGGGTCATTTTGGCCCTGTTCGAACAAAAAACGTGGGAATAGTGTCTCTTCAAAGGTGGTGAATAGCAGGATCAGGACGACAGCGAAGATCATGGAACAGACCCATTGGGTCCATCTCCACCCTGGTCCGTCTGAGATGATACCTCCGGTGATGGGTCCTGTTTACAGTCGTCAAGTCAGTCGTCAGGCTAATTGTCCACAGAATGATAAAAGAATCGATACCCAGAATAGAGCCGAGCTGCTGGCCAAAAAGATAAAAGGATAAAGTCCGCCCCCTTTGATGGGCAAAGAACATGTCGAAAACACTCAGTTGGATAACTGCCTGGTATGCAGCAACTCCAAACCCGTTGATGGCCAGGTTGGTCATCCACTGAGCCGTTCCGTGAACATAGCCCAGCCAGACAGCAGTCAACATGCAGATAGTTGTTGTGATTAAGAAGACTGGGCGACGGCCGAGTTTCATCCCAATCGGCGCCCAGAAGATATTGACCAGCCCAAGAAGCAGGTAGTTTAATGCTGAACCGCCGTTCATATTTTCAAGGGATATCTCAGCTTCTCGCGAGACTGTTGTCCATGCTGCTCCGAGCATGTTCTCTCCGTACGAGAATGTGCATGCATACAAGCCTAGTGATAGAACGTTGATAATAAGTTCGATGTATAAAGGGTGTTGAGCAATGCAACTTACAGAGCAGAAACAGTTGCCATGATTTCTTTGACATCGACCATATTAACGGATCACTGCCTTCGGACGTCGGCTTGGGGATCAAGATGATCTCAGCCTGAGCATGGCCATTCAGTTGTTCCCCATCGACTATGTTATATAACATTAGGTTAATGTGACCAGTAACTGGTTAATACATGCACAGAAGACTTACCGTTAAAAAGCCGCTCGGTCCCAGGAACGTCTAGATCGTTATCGTAAGCCATCATCGATATTTTTATATTAACATCTTCAAGTAACTAACAACTACCTATCGCCAGCGGGGTTCTGCCAGGCTGCTACCGTGGAATATTTATCTGGTACTTTCTTCCCCGGATAATAAAACCAGTTACCCCCACGCCCTTCCCCCGCAATCGCAGGGATTCTCTACCTGCTGTCGGGCTACCTCAATGCGGATTTATACACATCCCAGTCTCAGTGCCTGAACGACTAGCGTCACCAAACTCGTTTGGATACTCGATTATGCCGGCAGTGAACTAGATATATCATAAATATCTACAAGATACATCTGTACTACACTTTAAAGGCATACGACTAAAAATTCCAATCTGAAATGTCTCAACTAGCAAAAGACTCGCACATCATCATCATAGGTGCTGGAACCTGGGGTATCAGCACCGCCCTCCATCTTGCCCGCAGAGGCTACACAAATATCAAAGTCTTAGATAAATACCCAGTTCCATCTCCTATATCTGCTGGGAATGATGTGAACAAATTCCTGGAGCTTGACTCCTCCCCTGTTGGAGACTATGTCTCGAAGGCCATCGCACAAGCAACGGTGAGCGGATGGAAGAATGATCCAGTCTTCCAGCCGTATTACCATGACACCGGAGCTATTATCGCAGCTACTTCGGAGGCTGCACGAGAAGATATTTCCTCCGGCGGTGGAATGACATCTGCTAATGGCTGGATACCACGCTCTACGGGACGGGAGTTCCGCGAAACGATGCCCCAGGGTGTACTGACGGGAGAATTCCCTGGTTGGAAGGGCTGGTGGAAGAAGGATGGGGCTGGGTGGGTGGCTGCGCGCAAGAGCATGGAGAGTGCCGCTAGAGAGGCTGCTAGGCTGGGGGTTACGTTCCTTTCTGGGCCTGCCGGTGAGGCAAGAGAGCTTGTCTATACAGATGGTAAAGCCGTCAGGGGAGTGCGTACGGCAGATGGCCATGTCCATCTCGGAGCAAAGACAATTCTGTGTGCCGGAGCCGCCGCTGAGAATCTCCTCGATATGAAGGACCAATTGAGGCCTACCGCTTGGACCCTGGCACATATCAAAATGACGCCCGAGGAGGCCAAAATCTACAAAGATTTACCTGTTCTTTTCAACGTCGAACGAGGATTCTTCATGGAGCCGGATGAAGATAAACATGAGCTGAAGATATGTGATGAGCATCCTGGATACTGCAACTGGGTCACGGACGGAGGAAAACTCAAGAGCAGACCATTTGCAAGGCAGCAGATTCCACTCGAGTCTGAGCAGCGGGTGCGTCAGTTCTTGAAGGAAACAATGCCACATTTAGCCAGCAGACCGCTAAGTTTCGCACGGATATGCTGGTGTATGTTTCTCTTACTTTATTGTTGTTATACCCTGCCTTAACTACTACAGTTAAGATACTAACCTCTCTCCTAGGTGCCGATACTCCGGATCGTAAATTCCTCATCAGCACTCATCCTGAGCATCAAGATTTGGTGCTGGGAGTGGGTGCTTCTGGCCATGGATTTGCGCATATCACGTCCGTTGGCTCCTTCATTGCAGACGCCATGGAGTCAAAGTTAGACCCCAGACTGGCGAAGGCTTTTCGATGGAGACCCGAGACTGCAGTAGGACGGGACTGGGGCGCATTGCAGGGCCGGTATGGCCCAAAGGGGGGCAATCGTGTGATGAACTTCCAAGATGTTAGTGAGGATGAATGGACAACCATTGGATTGGACCAGGTGAAGTTATAGGTAGGTGTCATCAATGATTATGATGGGCTTTCTTTGTTTTGAGAGATTCTAAAATGCCAGGAAGTTCCATGGTTTTCATAGGTAGTCTATTAACGCAATTTCATTCATACTAACGCCGTTTCGGTTCGTTATGATGGGGAATATAAGAACCTGCTCAAGGAAGAAAGTGGGCTAGCCAGGTATATAAGTATGATGATATGATAGCAACTGAGAAAAGAAACAGAAAAGAACACCCCTAGTAGCAAAAAAAAAAAAAAAAAAAGAGCAGTAAGGACAGAAGCGCGGGAGAATCAAGCAGCAGTCGAACCCTAGAGTCCAAAGAATATTACAAAAAGAATAATATTATTTGTTAAATCGAATGAAGGACAATACGAAGAGAGCCCTGACGCATTCGTTTAATCGACTTTTCCGTTACTTGGGCCAGACCCAACGGAGCTAAAGAGCCCTTTCTCCTTTCCGTCTAGGTGGAAGAAACCCATGGAAGAGCCTCCAAGTTTTCCGGTCGCGGTTCTTGTTCGGCGGATTTGACGCTTAGCCCACAGAGAAGCGATGGCAATGGCGACAATGCACAATGCTAGAGTGATGAAAGGATGGGAGCTGATAAAGCTACGAGTGGTGAAAAAGATGTGCTCAAAGAAGCCAACAGTTGACTTGGACTTGAGCTTCGGAGAAGAAGCGGCAATGTGAGTGAGTGTTTCGAGGATAGAAGTACGGCTGGGCATGATATCAACACCGTTTGGAGACGAGTCCCAGTAGCGACGGTTCTATTAGATTCGTTAGCAATGGAACTTCATAGGCAAATGTAGGTAACGTTGGCTGTCTAGCACTTACTGATTCGTCGTGGATAATAACCCTGTCTCCGTTCTTCACATCGACACCAAAGGTAGTTTTGACCCATCGATCCCAGAAGATTCCATCAACCCAAGCGAACCCGACTTGTTTCTTATCATCCTCACGGATAGTGATGCGCATGCTCTTAGCGGCTCGGAGGGCGCGCTGGTCATTACGATCATCGGCTTCCTCAATCCGGAGATCTTTAGCATCTCGTAGTTCCTGACGCTCTAGCTGGAATAGCTTGGTCTGTTTTTCCATCCATTCCAATGCTGCGTTCTTGAGTTCACGTTTGTTTTGGACAAAATCTTCGTTATGCTGTCTGTTGAGGATTCCGAGAACAACATATTTGCCATCCATGACATCGCGGGCATTGGTAGCTGTCAATTCAGGCACGATAGGGAGCCAAACACTCTGCATCCAAGACAGAACAGCGCGGAAATCCCTCATATCTCTTGGAGCCAAAGCGGTATAATATTTGGCAGTTCCATCCCTGGCCACGAGGAGACGGGGCCATGTAGAGATCCTGAATCGCTCAGCAAGCTCCTTGCTATCGGTCTTCACCAATCGGGCATGTCCTACTAAGCTGAGGGTGAGTCTATCAAGAGCAGCGAAGTCCTCAGAAGTTGTGGCATGGTCGAAGAAATAGAGGAAGATAACCTCCTCGGTCTCCTCCATCTTCTTGAAAGCTTCTGCGTCGACGTATTGGACACCGAGACCCACTACATCGGTTGCCTTGTTGGCGTAATTAACCAGGTCACCGAGCCCACGTAGGCCTTCATATTGAACTTTCTCACCTCCACGGAAGAAATGCATTGTCGGATATGAGGAGATTCGTGCTTCTTTGCATAGACGTCGCTCCGCTTCACAATTAACCTCGCCAACATTGAGCTTCCCCTTCATATCCTTAGCCATTTGCTGCCACACAGGAGCAAGTGCCTGGCAGTGGCTACACCAAGGAGCATAGAACTTGATAAACCAGGGATCTTGGGTGGTAGTGACAAGTTTCAGGAAGGATTCTGCAGTTAACGAAACAGATGATCCTGAGAGATTATACTTCTTCTCCTTGACCTCCTTCTTGGGGGTAGGGACCTGAGCTGGAATCTTATCGTCCTTTGCCCTCTTGGGGTCCTTAGGATCTTGGGAGGTCTTTGTGTCTTTTGAGCCCTTCGAATCATCTGATCCCTTTGAAGAGTCCTTGCTATCGCCCTTAGTTGGCTTCTCGGGTTCGGAGCTCCCTTCTGCTTTGTCTTTATCCGGTAGGATCATCCGTCCCTCCTTATCGCCGGGCTTGGGGAGGTTTACCCCTCCATGGGGCCTGGAACCAGGTTTGATCATCTCCAATTTCTCTTCGATGAAGCTGCTAAGTTCCTGCATCCCTTTATTTTCCTCCGAGAATGTGTCGAATGGTTTTCCTTTATGATAGAGAACAAATCTCGGGTAACCGACGATACCAAGCTCCTTGCATTTATCAGCGTATGCGGCGCAGTTCAAGGATGCAAAGTGAAATCCATAGTAACCATGGAATGAGTTCAATGACTTTTCGTTATCGGCTGCTTTCTTCGCGGTAGCTGATAATAGTGGGTTTGAGGTCTGGGCCGGTGGTTAGTTCCATGCAAGAGGGAGATAGGCGAGAAGGGACACCAACATCATAAAATTCGTATAGCGTTTGCCAGATTGGCGCAACAGCTTTGCAGTGTCCGCAATTGGGATGATAATGCTTTACGAACCTACCAACGAGGACAGGAACTGGTTAGCAGGCACAGTCTTGCGAGAGAGGTAAGTTTGCTTTAAAGCGAAACGCACCAGTAATCTTCTTTTATGCTTTCCTCAAAATCTGGCCCCCGAAGTTCCTTCATAGGAGGTACGGTGACTCCATTGAAAACAGTCGACATAGGATCGGGGCCTAGGGGTTTCTCGGCCTCATCTCTGCTTCCTACCGCCTGCTCACTTGGTAGACCGAACACGGGGGATATGGATGTTGCAAGAACGGACAGGAAGAATAGTGAGCGTCTCATTGTGATTTGTTAAGAGGGCCACACAGGCCAACCCCGGCGATATCTTCCAAATTTGACTTGAAAGGCACAAGGCCTGGCTAGGAGATCTCGAGGCTCCAAGACACGACTCGTTTCTTTTGCGGTAGAGGAGGGTGGACGGCGAGTTGAAATCTGCCCCCGGGGCACTTGATATTTGCAAGCTGGAAAGGGTCCTCGTTATGTTTCGTGCCCACCGAGCTGCCTTGTTCTCATGGACACCTCCGGCGTTTTGTGGGCGAAGAATCTGCGCTGTCGACTGTCGTCCGCGTCAACGTCAGCTTGTCTCTTGTTCTTTTCTTCCCCTGATGATTTCCGTAGCCTGCCCGGTTGAGGAAGATGACATAAGCAGTTTCCGGCAGGCTAGTTCTTCCGCTTCCGACGTGCCGGAGTTGGCAAGTCCACGCGGGCGAAACGAGTTGCGTAGAAAGGTCAGCGACGACGGCGAAGGACGCTTCTATCTATCTATTGCATCGCTCGACGCAGCAATTGAATCACGGCGCTTGCAGAAATCGCTCTTTAGCACACCATGAGGGCGACTCTACGACTTTTGGCTAATGTCAAGCCAGCAAGATATCTGGAGCCCTTCACGCCGACCGGCCTTACTGGCCTTTCAACCCACCCTAGCCCTCGACCAACGCTCATCTACCTCTATACCACAACTCTCCAGAAACTAAAAGCGATCCCAGAATCATCTGTATATCGCAAATCGACAGAGGCCCTTACCAAGCACCGATTGGATGTTGTACAGTCTACGAAGCCACCGGGATTCGACGCTTGGCTGCAACGAGTAAGAGCTCTTGTTGCTGAGAACCCAGATAAATACAAGGCTGCTCTACGGGAGGATGGTACCTACGCTGCATTCCAGCTTGAAGAGGAGAATATTGCCAAGGAAGATGAGCTTTGGGGCGGAGATACCTCTAAAGTGCAGCAGGAGGGAGCATACCTTAGCGAAGAGGAGATGGAAGAGCGTATAAAGGAGTCAGAAGCAGAAGCTGCCCGTCAGGAAACTCCCACTATCCACTGGGAGGCAGAGCCAGCTCTGGAGGCTGCCCAGTACGTTTAGTCATCCTTGCCGAGGTTTTGGATCGCAGTGGTGCTAACGAAATTCACATTAGGATTTCCGAGATTGAAAACAAGATTGGCGGTGGGTTGATAGAGGAAGTGATCCAGGTTGCCGAGGGAGAACTCAGACTTGTCGATGAGATGGTCAAGGGCAGAGTGTAAGTCCTCAAACTGTGTCATATATGTCCACTTACACTCGCTGACCTTTACTATAGCTGGGAGGAACTCGTTGAAAAGCCCAAGCCCGGCCAGTGGACTTACTTTGAAAGAACTGAGTCCAGCTCATGATCGATTTATAGATGCTGCAATTCCACGGTACCACAATTGAGGAGGCTCATGTTGCCTTTAATGAACCTGGACTCTGGGATTTTTTTGTGCGCCGTGATATTTCCCTTGCTTGTATACTATACCAACTGTGATACTGTGACGCTTGCTTGCACACATATTAAAACAATACAATAGACGCCTTCCCATCCAGTCTCTAACAGTACCTTCATGCCATATATATATATATATAGATATATTGTCCAGTGATATGAAATATGTCGCGGGAAGTATTTGCAGCTGCTCGACTTTTCTTGAACCACAACGTATATGTGACTCCATATATAACTGGAAAATCCAAGGGAATAGACATAGGATGCTCCTTAAGTAAAATAGTTAGCGTATATCAACTGGAAAGTATCTCTTCTTGCGCGGAGTTTTGATATTTGATAAACAGCTGGAAGTTCTTGGGGCAAAGTGCTCATCGACGCTAGCCCGATTAGGACAGCTGGTGGAAACACTGCCGTTTAATATTAGACACGCCTCTCGATAGCGATTATGTGGACAAGTTGCTTCACTGGCCAGATGAACGCGAGCCACCAATTGATCACTACTTGTCTGCGCTGGATATAGGGGAATACCGGGTTCTCTTAACGGCCTTTTCCTTGTATTAATCAATTATTCGTTAAGAGCTACCAGTCTAGCGGCCCTGAGCCGCCATCCCCCGTTCACCCACCAACATGCGGTTCGACGTCAAAGTAAGACTCTCTCCCTTGATTATTATGCCCCTTCGCTTGAGGGATCAAGGCCCTTACTGACATCTGTAAATAGCGACAACTATTTGCTCGCTCCGAGCGAGTCAAGGGGATTGACTTCCACCCCACAGAGCCATGGGTAAGCCTGCATATAAACCTATGGAGAAGTGAGATGGCTTGTTTCTAACTAATGATTGCGATAGATCCTGACGACATTATATAGCGGTATGCCGTTGCATTGCACCGCTATAGTAATAATACGCCCCAGTTGCTGATATTCTACGTTTAGGCCATGTCTACATCTGGTCTTATGAGACCCAGGTAAGCGTCCCTCTGATTCCACCACAGCCATTTCATGCAGACTGCTGATACCTTGTTATTACATTAGTCAATTATCAAAACATTCGAGCTTACCGATGTCCCTGTAAGAGCTGGTCGGTTCATTGCGCGAAAGAACTGGATTGTCTGCGGCTCAGATGACTTCCAGCTGCGAGTATACAACTACAATACCTCGGAGAAGATCATTTCCTTTGAAGCTCACCCAGACTACATTCGATCGATTGCCGTTCACCCAACCCATCCGTTTGTTTTGACTGCTTCAGATGATATGACCATCAAATTGTGGGATTGGGACAAATCATGGAAGTGTGTGCAGGTATTCGAAGGCCATAGCCATTATGTTATGGGTCTTGCCATCAATCCCAAGCATACCAACACGTTTGCTTCAGCGTGTCTCGATAGAACTGTCAAGATATGGAGCTTGGGCTCACCTAACCCAAACTATACCCTTGAAGCGCACGAGACCAAGGGTGTAAACCACGTCGAGTATTACCCACAGGCTGATAAGCCGTATCTTCTCACTACTTCTGACGACAAGACTGTGAAAATCTGGGATTACACCACAAAGGCATTGATTGCTACCTTGGAAGGACACACTAGCAACGTATCTTTCGCTTGCTATCATCCAGAGCTTCCAATCATTATATCTGGCTCTGAAGATGGAACTATCAAGCTCTGGCACGCAAACACTTACAGGCTAGAACAATCTCTCAGTTATGGCCTGGAAAGAGCCTGGTGTGTTAGCTACCAACGTGGTAAGCAGGGGATTGCCATGGGATTTGACGATGGAGCTGTGGTGGTTAAGATGGGTAGAGAGGAGCCTGCGGTATCTATGGATGGATCTGGTAAAATTGTCTGGGCTAGACACAACGAAGTCGTCTCTACTGTCATCAAGGGCGGTGATGCAAGTCTGAAAGATGGTGCACCTCTCTCCCTGCCAACTAAAGATCTCGGCTCTTGTGAAATTTACCCTCAGACACTGGCCCATTCCCCCAATGGAAGATTTGTTTCCGTTTGTGGAGATGGCGAATATATTATCTACACTGCTCTTGCCTGGAGAAACAAGGCATTTGGGCAGGCGTTAGATTTTGCTTGGGGATCTAAGGACAACAGTAATGACTACGCAATCCGAGAATCGTCAACCAGCGTTAAGATATTCCGAAACTTTAAAGAGAAGAGTGGTGGGCTTGATGTTGGCTTTCACGCTGAAGGCCTAAGTTCCGGCGTCCTACTCGGTGTCAAGGGTCAAGGTGGCATTGGCATGTTTGACTGGGAGACTGGCAATCTCGTTCGCAGGATAGAAGTCGAGCCTAGAGCTGTCAGTCGCCTTCAAATTAAACCCTTGTTTACAATTTCACAGTGCTAACAATGTCTTTAGGTGTACTGGTCCGAATCAGGAGAATTAGTTACCCTTGCATGTGAAGATACCTTCTACGTCCTTCGTTTTTCACGAGAAGATTACATTGCGGGACTCAATGCTGGGCAGGCTGATGAAGACGGCGTTGAGGCTGCCTTTGAGGTGGTAACAGATGTTAATGAAACCGTTCGCACCGGTGAATGGGTTGGGGACTGTTTCATTTACACAAACTCGACAAACCGATTAAACTATCTCGTTGGTGATCAAACCTACACGATTTCACACTTCGATCAGCCAATGTACCTCCTTGGATATCTCCCCCGGGATGGACGAATTTATCTTACCGATAAAGAACTCACAACCGTCTCTTTTGCGCTATCTCTTTCTGTTGTCGAGTATCAAACCCTTGTCCTGCGAGGTGACATGGACTCTGCTACAGAATTGTTGGAGGATATTCCAAAAGATCAGATGAACAAAATTGCCCGATTCTTGGAAGGCCAAGGCTATAGAGACCTTGCGCTCGACGTTGCTACCGACCAGGAACACCGCTTCGACCTTGCTCTCGGGCTCGGAAAGCTTGACATTGCGCTGGAAATCGCTAAAGTAACAGATGTCGAACACAGATGGAAGACTGTCGGCGACGCAGCTCTAGCAGCATGGAATCTTTCTCTAGCCGAGGAATGTTACTCCAATGCCAAAGATCTTGGATCCCTACTTCTGCTGCACTCGTCAAGTCGAAACAGTGCCGGGCTTCAGAAACTGGCCGAGCAAGCAAAGCAGGCTGGCTCGCACAATATTGCGTTCTCTGCCCAGTGGCAGCTGTCTGATGTGGATGCATGCATTGACACCCTCGTCCAAACCAACCGTTTTGCGGAGTCCGTCTTCTTCGCGCAGACTTACAAGCCTAGCCGCACTCCAGAGCTGACTGTCCAGTGGAAACAGAGCCTTGAGAAAAATGGCAAAACCAAAGTGGCCCGTATCATAGGTGTGCCACCAGGTGTTGAAAATGCTGATGATGACCTTTTCCCTGAGTGGGATAATTATCTCAAACTCGAAGCTGAGGGTGGTATAAAAACCGCAAATTTGATCGATATTGATGCCAATGGCGATGAGAATGAGGCAGCCACAGAGGAAACTGCAGAAGAACCTGTAAATGGTGCTTCTGAGTGACCCTTACGCGTTTGGGTTTGTTCCACACCTTGAAGTGTTGGGCGAATGCAGTGGCAGAAAATGTAGTTTGAATTTTAGATTATGAGAACAATTACAATGAATGAACAGCTCTTACCTTTAATAGCTTCGTTTGCATAATATCGACTGTTACGTTAAGAGTATTGGAATTATTTCCATTTCTACACTCTCCCGATGAAATATCCCACATTTTTGACGAAATGATTACGATAAAGTTAGAATTGAACCTTGGAAGTAGTGAGTGTTACGTATCCGTAGGGACTTATTGGCCGGTTTACAGATCTTGTATTGTTTGGGGCAGCTAATAAGAGACACGAAAAAGCATCCTTCCCCTGTTCGCCAGAGCTAACTATCAAAGTGCAATTCGTCAAGGAGAAAGAAACGTAATGGTGATGGGCTGGAAAGCAACGAAAGAGCCGGATTGGGTATCACTCCGCAATTCACGCAGAGTATGGTCTTAGATGCTGGACCATCCGTCCTCAGAAAAGTCAAGTCAAAGCGCAAAGAATTGGTAGTAAAAACAGGAGGAAAAGAAAGAAAACGGTCAAGCCATTGACACGAATGAGGTTCTGATCATCGTGGACACCCATGGGGAAAAAAAGGGAAAAGAAAAGAGAGAGAGATAGAATAAAAGAAAGAATCAGAGGCAAGACAGTGGAATCATTTCTCCGAGATCTTTGAGACAGGAGGATAGGGCGACGGAAAGGAAAAGGCGAAAAACAAGGCAATATAATATATAGAAACAAACTCGAAAAAGCTCCGTCCGCCCACCGATGATGTTGCAATAAAAGACAAACCAGCAAATGAAAGAAGAGAAACGTTATGAAGAATTGAAGAGTTGAAAGCACGAGTGCGATGTGATTGTTGCCATCTTTGCCCCTTGGATGGAGAAATGTATCCTCTAGAGAAAGGACACTCGTAGTGGTAATTCATGCGTGGGGGAAGTGGAAAGGTCTTGAAATGAACGGGAACGAAAGCTCTGTAAAGTGTAGGGGGATGTGGGAAGACGCGAGGATTCTATGCAGGTATTGTGATAGCTGCAGAAGGTAGAATTGGTTAGAATAAGCCGATATTCCTTATTCAGGGATGCTGCCGAAAGCAGGGTCTCTAACGCTGCCACCTCCATCATTGAGGCCTGCAACTGGGCGATTGTAAGACCATCCTTCAAATGGCTTTTGCATGGTCCTAGAAAGCCCGGAGCCTTCCTCGTATGAGTCTACAGGGACTTCTGAGGTAAACTCAACATCAAAATTTGCAGTGTCACGGGCGTCCGCCTGGAACCAGTTAGTAAATGAAGAGGCAGGGCATTAACAAAATTATGGTCCGCACATACCACGTTAGGCCGGAAGCTAGGCTCGTATTTACGCTGCAACAATTTGCGCCAGTCGATATTGGCGAAGAAGTGATGGCCTTTGATTTCCCCAGCACCGTTAGCTCCCAGACGACGGTGAGGATCTCGATCAAGAAGGCGAGATAGAAGGTCCCTCGCAGCACCTGGAACAACCTCTGGGCCCGGGAAGGTAAGAGGGTCATGCAAGATTTTCCGATACATTTCATTTGTATCCTCATCGTAGAATGGAGGAAGGCCTGTTAACATCTCGTAAAGAAGGACTCCCAAAGTCCACCAGTCAACGGCCTTCGTATATCCATGGCCAAGGAGAAGTTCCGGAGCAAGATATTCTGGAGTTCCACAGAAAGCTAGAAGGGAGAGATTCCCGTTAACAAATGCAAAAGGAGACAAAAAAAAAAAAAAAAAAAAAAAAAAAAAAAAAAGCAAAAAAGAAAAAAAAAAAAAAAAAAAAAAATATTTTTTTTTTCTAGGTTTGTTAAACTTTAAATCATACAAACTTATCATTGAGTGAAGGTGATATGAGAAGTGCTGTGGGAAGTAGTATCCTCTAACTGTCTAAT
>QQSR01000095.1:0-68939 GCA_003664465.1 Trichophyton mentagrophytes | reverse complement strand
GTGCAACAAGGGGGGGGCGCTGTAAAAGCGGTCTTTTTTTGGGCAGCGCCTGGGGGGGGGGCGTGGTGGGGAAAAGGGGGGAAAAAAAAGGGGGTGTGTGTGCCCCCCCAAAAAAAAAAAAAGGAAAAACCCCCCCTGTGAAAAAAAAAAAAAAAAAAAAAAAAAAAAAAAAAAAGCAGTGCCAGCGAGTTCGTCCACCGAGCTGCTGCTGCATGACAGTCCACTGGCGAGTCTTCGACTTCATTCCCGCTGGTTTGACGGTTGATGGATGATGGTGACGAGGCAAGGCAAGCCTGGCAACCAATCTCTAACTACCAGACACGGAGACGCAACCCCCTAGGTTATATTGGCCGCAACAAAGGAGAAAAGAGGAGAGCGAGCTGCGCCCTTGGATTGACTCGACCTGAGAGGAGGCAGTTAGTTCTCCCTGGTTGATTCGATCCCTCGCGAATCTCCGTCACATCGTCATCACGCCTCGTTAGATCAGCAGGGGTGGCCGCTGGCTGAGGGTATCCAAAGTCGCTGCCTGGCTGCCTGGCTGTCCCTTTGCCGGGAACAAGGGCTTACATGCGCAACAGTCGGTCGGCCGGTCGGTTGCTCGACTGTCTGTCTGTCTGTCTGTCTGTACAAGTACTGAAAGCAAGTGATGTCAATACGCAGGCCGGCTGGGTCCTCGCCTCGTCTCATGCATCGGCGAATATATGCCCGAGAAACATGTAAGGATGTTGTCTGTACGTTGTCAAGGACGGGATGGAGATGCAGCTCTTCAACCCGGCAGAGTTCGCCAGTAGTTAGTGTTACTATCTCTCGCAGGCCGTCGTCCCTTGTCGTGCATGCCACGATGAAGTCACTCTGTCGCCTTCTCGCGTAACTAAGTATAATAATCGACGACCCAGGCCCTGCATTCTTATTTCTATGCAAAGTACCTTGTTTGCGAACCAACTTAACGAGCCAACGAGCGAGCGACCCTTGAACGACAGATGAAGACGGAGAAGAAAAAGGAATAAGAGCAGCCGAAAGCCAAACGGGCGCAAGAAAGGCTACGGGTAGACTGGCTGCTCCCCCCACGCTCCTCCTCCTGGCCGCCGACGGAGCATGAAGAAGCCAGTCAACTCACGTTTGGACGATGAACCGGCAAGGTAGATCGCCGCTAGGGGGGGACATGTTAGTGAACGAGCCTAGCAGGCTGGTCTCCAGCATGATTGGATGGCCAGAGTGATCTCAGGTTCATCTTGACTGCTAGTTTTTAGCTGCTCGATGGAGTCGTTGGTTTGATAACTTCTCTTCTTCTTCTCCTGGACGAGACAGGCTGCTAATTAACCGCCCAGGTCAGCCAGCCAGCCAGCCAGCCAGCCAGTCCGTCCAAAGAGACGAAGATGGTTGGCAGTCAGGCTTCTTCTCCGCATGATTTCAAGCAGGCTGGGGATGCTCAGGGTTGGTGCCATATAGGCTTGCCTGGCGATGGTGAAACTGGTGCATCCGGTGGGCCCTGTCCTGGACTGTCCTCACCAGCCAGAGAGAAGCCAGAGAGAGAGAGAGAGAGAGGCATAAGATGGGATAGGATGGTTGAATTGATTACCTATGGCGATGACGGCGTGCACTCACGCGCCCACCGTCGCTCGTTATTCTTCCCAGCCCAAGAGATGGCGATGAGATCAAGATGGTCCTCCGCTTTTATCCTCGCCGATCCTCCCTGGTTAACCTCAAGTAATTAAGCAGCCTGGAAAAACAAGGCAAGCCGGTGCGATGAGAAGCCGCCCGCCAGCCAACAGAGCAGGGCAGGGCTGGAGGCACGACCCGATTTAAGCACTTCGGGGGGAAGGGCTGCGGTTTCGGTTCGGCGTCGACTCTGCCATAGCTACAGCGCCCCAAGCACAACGACCAAATGAAGAGAAAAAAAAAAAATTATATTTATATATATATATATATTGACCGACGGACATGGCAAGAGCCGACCACGCGACAGTGGTATGCGATCCTCCTGCGCTCGTATATCGCTTATTCAGGGGGGAGCAGAGTGCTCTGTCGTGCCCATCAACCACGACCCAAGCGTCATTAGTCAATAGAGTATGGGGTAGTTATTTCGCCTCAACCAGGGGGATCTCCTTGGGATCCGACTTGGGACCTCTCGGGACTACTACTACTGCTGCTGTTGCTGCTGCTGCTGTGTAGGACCCAGGTTTCAAGCACTTGCCATCTACCGAGCAGAAGGATGGCCCCTTCGAAGCGGCCTCCGATATAATTTTCTGGATATATCAAGAATGCATATACTGGCGGCCCCCCCTTCCCGCCCCTCCTCCTCCCACCCGCCAGTGTCCATACGGAGTAGCTTTGGCAACGTTTTTTTTTTCTATATATAAAACAAATCCTGATCCTTAAGATCGGGAATCAGGATGATGGCCATCTGCTTAAACTAGTTTACCCTCACCCTCACCCCCCTTCCACAGAGCCATGCTGATCGCGTTCATCCTGTCACCCTTTCCCCCCCCCCCCCCCCTCTGAGAGTAGTAATAAGGAGCCCTCAGGTATCCTCCCTCCGTATAACTTGAAGGGCGATCCCCCGAAGGGGAGGAAGGGGGCGGCTCCAGTTCGTCTCGTCTTTTGGGTTAAAATTCGCCATCGCATGTTTTGACTCTGTGGCCCTTCTCTTAACCCCCCCTGGCTAGGGCGAAACAGGTGGGAAATTTCCCTTCTGCCGTCTTGACTTGTGCCTGACTAGCTGAGTCTTCTTTCGCTCTCGGTACTGTTTACGGAGCACGCCCTCGTCCGCTCTGATGTTTCGTCGACAGACGTATATCTGGTTACGCAGTCATGGAGACGATGTTCCAACCGCCGCAACCTCCACCAGAGAAGGTAAAAAGCAGTCAGTAGTGAGCGTATAGAGTAACTCCATAGTAGAATGCTCGGATGGAGTCCCCCCCAGCGTCGCCCATGGCCATCTCTCTGCCCATCAACCAGCCAGACCCCTGTGCAGGCAAGGTAGTATCACCCCATGTCTGTCCTCTCAGATGGCAAAAAGGCATGGCTGCTCTCTTATCGTGCGTGTTTTATATACTTACAACTCCCAAACAGCTAACCAGCCAAACTCACGAATAGTACGAAGCCCACTCCGTCTCTATACGTCGACGTCGACCAGGGGGCCGCATGCAAGCATGCAAGACAGAAGGAAAGGGTTAAAAAAGAAAAGAAAAAAGCAACGATGGAAGGGAAGAGAAGCAGAAGAGAAAGAAAAAGCAACGAGGGAGACGCAGAAGAAGAACTCCACCATGCGCGGCCAGGGAGGGAGGGAGGCTTTGCAAGGGCTAACTCACGAACTAATTAAGCTGTTTTGTTAATTTTACATCATAGTACCTTTTTTCTTTTCTTTTTTTCTTATCAAACAAGCAGCAGACAGCAGACAGCAGCAAGAAAAGCAGCAGGACTCGAGGGGGTGAGCCGAACTGACTCGTGGCCTGGCAGAGGCAGAGACGGAGACGGAGACGGAGACGGAGCCGGAGACACTGGCCCTGGAAAAGGAGAACAGGGCAGAGGGGAGGGACAGACGGCCAGCAGAGATAGAGATAGAGAGAGAGAGAGATCAAAGGAAGGATTCTGGAAAAAGGGCTAATGAATTGCTTTTTCCCCTTCCCTTCGCCTTTCAAGCATCGAACTCGACTTGTGCGAAGCTTAACCCGGCCGCAGCAGAGCTCTGCTTCTCACTGGCAGGCGTTATTTACTTCACTGTTAGTTGTTGTGACTTGACTCGTTGGCGCTGTTGTTGTTGGCGCTGTTGTTGTTGTTGCTGCTGCTGCTGTTGTAGTTCGTTGATAGTCAACCCCTTAAACCTCCTGAGCTGGAAATGAATTTGAACACTGCGGCCTACCAAATCACCAACCACCAGCAGCACTTACTCCTACATCTACCTCTTTTTTTTTCACTTTCAGCTTTATTTTGCATTGTAAAAGATACTCACTTCATACGAAGCTCTCCACCCTGCAAAAAAAAAAACTCACTTTAGCCCTCGCTGAAGGGGGGGGTGGAGGGCCCGCTGATTCACTTACCTTGTTCCACCCTAATTGACCTTCTATTTTTTTACCTTTTAACCTTTTTTCTTCTCTTTTTTTGCAGTTCGAGCCAGAAAAAAAAAGTACGGAGAATCCCTTCCTGCCTGGCTGCAAGAGAGAGACGACCGTTGTTCTTAATTATTATTTCAAGAAGCCGTTCACCGGCCGGCCAGCTCTGTCTTTTCTCTCTCTCTCTCCCTCCCCTTCCTTTCTTTCCCTCTCTCCCTCTCTCTCTCTCTCTCTCTCTGCTTATCTTCTGCTTCCTTTCCTTCATCTTCTACTTCTCTGCATCTTCATTCCATCTGGACTCAGTCAGTCAACCTTAATTAATATATACCTCGGCCCTTGTTGCTTAATTTCTTCCTCTGCTTTATTACTTCTCGCCCGTCCGCTCCGTATTCAATAAAGCTCTGCCAACTGCTAATCTTCTTCTGCTTTCCCTGCTCGACTGTTCTCTCTGTTCTTGCTTGATTCCGCCTACCATTGAGCGTGCCTTGTTTATACCCCCAGGCTTTGCTTCAATTGGCAGCTTTTCCACCACATCTACCAAATTCACCACCACCACTACCACCACCAAGAAAACAAAGAGAGACAAAGAAGAAGCAGCTTCACATGAATTGACAACTGTGAACCTCGCGAGTGAGATACCCGGGACTGGGGAGACCGTCTCCTTTCCCTCGAAGAGCCAGAAAACAGATAAATATCTCAGCCAGGAGCTTAGAGACTTTTTTTTGATATTGCAATTGAACAGCGGAAAAAAACAAAAAAGAAAAGCAAAAAGAAACGGGAGACAGTAAGGCCATCATGATGGCTTTTGAGTTCACATATCTTTTAGCCTTCAAGCTGTTATTGTGAGTTGTTTTCCCTTTGCTTTCCTTTTCCTTTCTTTTTTTTTTTTTTCTTTCTTCCTGCTGGACATTTCCCATCTGACCGGATGGATGGGGATGGGTGTTGATGATATATAGTGTGTACCGGTACCTGCGACTGGTGGTCAACCTGTTTGCCGTGTGGACGTTTCGACCGATCCCGCCGCCGGAGAATCCCAAGTTGACGTCGCAGGATGTGTCCATCATCATCCCGTCGCTGTCCGGCTGCGGCGAGGAGCTCGAGGAGACCATCCGGACGATCCTGCTGAACGAGCCCTACCAGATCTTCCTGGTGACCATCGACGCCAACCGGGCCAACGCCGAGCGCATGCTGGCGACGATGCCGGCCTCGCGGACGAGGATCCAGCTGCTGAGCATCCCCAAGCCCAACAAGCGGCGGCAGATGGTGCGCGCGATCCCGGAGGTGCGGACCGAGATCACCGTCTTCGTGGACGACGACGTGAGCTGGCCCAGGACGGAGCTCAAATGGATCCTGGCGCCGTTCGACAAGGACCCCATCTACGGGGGGGTCACCACCTGCCAGCGCCTGCGGAGGGTCGGCGCGCCGCTCTTCTCGATGCAGCGGGCGTGGGACTTCCTGGGCGCCCTGTATCTCGAGCGCCGCAACTTCGACTGCGCCGCCACGACGCACATGGACGGCGGGATGCCGTGCCTGTCGGGACGGACCGTTGCGTACCGCACCAAGATCCTGCAGGACCGCGAGTTCACCCTGGGCTTCACCAACGAGGAGTGGTGGTTCGGCCGCTACGAGCTCAACGCCGACGACGACAACTTCCTCTCGCGCTGGATGGTCACCCACGGCTGGGAGACCTACTTCCAGTACCATCCGGAGGCCGAGATCCAGACGACGCTCGAGGACAACCCGCAGTTCCTCAAGCAGTGCGTCCGCTGGTCGCGCAGCAACTGGCGCAGCAACCTCACCACCCTCGTCCAGGAGCAGGTCGTCTGGTTGTAAGTCTCTCTGTATATCTCTGTCCGTCTCTTGTCTTTCTCTGCTAACTCCTGCAGCCGCCAGCCGTGGAGCACGTATGCGGTCTTCCTGACGACGCTCTCGCCGCCCGCCCTCGTCGGCGACCTCTGCCTGCTGGCCTTCTGCTACAAGGGCACCGAGGCCTGGGACCCCCAGCAGCGGACGTGGGCCTTCAACGCGCTGCTGCTGTGGATGTTCGTCAGCAAGTTCATCAAGCTGCTGGGCCACTACATCCGCTATCCGGCCGACTTCCTGCTGCTGCCCGTCTCCATCTTCTTCGGCTACTTCCACGGCCTCATCAAGCTCTATGCCGCCTTCACCCTCAACGTGGTATGTCCTCCTCGTCCTCGTCCTCGTCCTCGTCTTCCTGCTGTCTCGCCCGTCTTGTCGCCCTGTTTTCTGTTCCACCTTCCCCTGCAAAAAAAGCCAAGTTTAATCATGCCCATCTCCGTCACAATCATGCCACTCACTCTCACTGTTAATGTGCTGCTTCCTGCTAACCGGCGCTCATCTCTCCCTCTGTAGACGACCTGGGGCACCCGTGAAGGCGCCGACGTCAGTGACACCGACCGCATGCGGGAAAAACTAAATTACGAGATCCTCGCTGCTGCTGCTGCTGCCTCCTCCAACCCCAAGGCCCACGCTCTCCGCCAACCGCCGGCAGCGCCACTGCAGGAGAAACTGACTGGCATATCCTGCTAGCTAAGCTAACCGACCTTCTTGCCTGGCTCTAACCAACGGCTGGCTGGGTTGACCTCGCTCTCTTCCCATCGACCACGAACCATCACCACCACCACCACCACCACCACCATCGCCTTTCCGCTGCTGCTGCCACCACCACGACCAACTCTTCTTGCTCCTCAGCTTGCACAAAGATCTGCTTTCCCTTCTCGGCCCACTCTTTTGAGTCTCTGCGATGTCGCATCCATGTATGCAGCCATCCAGATAGGGAAATTCCCGTTTCCGCATCGCCGACCCTCAGGCATCTGCGAATACTAAAAAAAAAAACATTAATTATTATTATTCGCACTCTCTTTTGCTGCTTCCCGACAAGGCACGGAAGACGGAAAGCAGCCAAAGTGTAAAAAAAAAGGAAGAAGAAGAATCAACCACACAAAACCCTGGCTGGCCACAACGACCTTTTTTTAACTCCTCTTTTCTTTTTTCATTTTTCAACTGTCACATCCTCCGACTAGTGATTATCGTTCCCGGCCTCATCCTAGTCAGGTTAGCGAAGGACCAGCGACTGTCCAAAGGGGTGGCATTATTATTTATTTTATTTCGACTGCATCTCCTTCCTAGCCTGGACGGCTCGATTTGAAACTTCGGCAGACGGGGCAAGCTTCGGACAAGGGAACCCTTTTCATCCCCGTATACGACCGACGTTTTGACCATTATACTTATTATTATTTTTACCATCTCGACATACTTTGGCATCTTACCGAACCCCCACACGCAGGGAAGAGGGAAGAACAGATACCTTTGTTTATCTTCCGCCTTTTCTTCGACCTATTTTTCAAAGTTACTGGTGCCTGCAGTACGCCATCTCTCTCTCTCCCTCCCTCTCCTGGACCTTTTTAGCCTGGACAACAGATTCGATCCTGCCGGGCCCTTATCGCCTCGTGTGTGTGTGCTACTTCTTTTTTACGTTCACAATGCAACCCAAAACTTTTTGTCTCTTGTCTCTGGTGACTCTCTCATTGACAAAACCACACTTAGGTTGGAAGGACCATGGAGGACCGTGAACCAGGGTGGCCATGCCGGATGCAATAGTGAACACATGCCAGCGGGATACGGCACTCTGTTACTTCTCTCACCCACCCACTCTCGCTCCTAGAAGTACTCACTAACCACATATCTCGAACGGGATAGTCAAATACCCAATTCCCTTTTTTTGCTTTGAACCCTGGTGGTGCATAATTCAAAATACATCGTTCATCATCTTTTTTTTTTGTTGCGAAAGAGAGACATTTCATGACCTGGAACTGGAAAAAAAAAAACTTGGGCGGCTCTGGTGTTATTCTTCTGATTTCCATTATTGTGTTTCCCCACCATTTCCTATCTCTTTTTCTCTTTGCTCTTTTCTTATCTCTGTTTCTCTCCAGCTCCCTCGATCCCATTGATGACACTGTTCCCATAGACTTAGCTTTGCCTTTATTTAAAAAAAAAAAAAAGAAAAGAAAAGAAAAGAAAAAAAGAAACCCCCGGGGCATAGGAGTTGTACATTACTAATTTCCAGCCATCTTAATCAATTTTTTCACCCCCCTTACTTTCTCTCTGCCTGCTCTCTTCGCCATAACTAAATGCTTCTATCAATTCGTTAGCCATGACGTCTCTTTTGCCGCTTTGGGCAATCAAGGTCACGGGTTTGCTGTTAATTTCGACTTCGTCCCATCATTTTAACTATTTGAAAACTTCGGCCTTCGACGTCCAACAAACCATCCACTCTCCATCTCTTCTGCTTCTTCCTCTGGACGCCATCAACTCTCCAAAACCTGCAGAGGGACGCTCATCACCTTGAGTGATTTCCCATGCCTGCATTAGTTGGCGGAGCTGTGAAATATCTCAAAATTTTCACCGTCCAAGTCACTATGGACCATCCAAAGAGCGCTCCTTCAACGGCGAACAGACATGAGGCTGCTTGCCCAGCCGTGTCGTCCGCCCTTTGGATCTGCTGCTATGGCCCCTTTACTTTATTTTTGCTTAACCCACCCGCTCCTCCGTAAACTCCTCAATTGGTTGCTTGGTAAGTTCGAGATCGTGTGATGTGATCTCGTTTGTCCTACAGTTCCTGTTGCCATAGGAGAAGAGGGTGTGATTGATGGCTGATTGGGTTGATAGCCACTTGATTAGTTAGTTAGCTAACTCAACCAACTAGTTAACAAGTTAGTAACCTGGTTTTCCGCCCCGAAAAGGACGCAGTATTTTTGAGCCGTGGGTTAACTTTTATAATATTTCTACCTGAAAGAATCAATAAGCGGGCCTTATTGACTGAACGGCCCGTTATATGCATCCAAGCTGTGACAATAATTCCCCCCTCGGATAAACTGTGGTTATATGGTTGCAGAAGTTTGACCTAACCAGGAATTAATTGCTCAGTGACGAACATGGTTGAGGCTGAACCGGAGAGAGCCCACTGTGAGCCAGCTCGCTTCCAACGGCGCAGCTTCTTATGCTTTTGCGTAACTGCATTGAACAGGTACCAAACTTGTACAAGGCACTTACCAAGGTACTCCGTTCAAAAGGGGGGAAGAAAAGTTCTGGACTCAGTAGCTCCGCTACCCGAACCAGGACAGTTCAAGGCATCAGGGGCGCGCGACTTAAACGGGCCCATTTTGCATAACTTCACAACCTCCCTTGCACCTTGCATTCCTGTTCTCGATGATGATACCCAGTGAGAGAAGAAAACCGGACTGCTGGTTCCATGTTTTCTCCAACTCCAACCGATAAATATCACCCTCTTGTTACCACCTTTCTTCGGAGTCCTGGAGATGACGAGGTGACCCGGCAACCTGGATAACTAGTCATCCTAGTGCCAGGCACATGTCTTCTCAGAAGCTTTCTCTCCTCCTGATACGTTCCCACTTGGCCCTTGATTCGACAACCATTACCTTCCATGCATGGCATGCCATAACAAGTGGGGGTTCCTTGAGACCGTTAATTATGTATCAACGATACAGACATATAAGTAGCCTACTAGCTATATGGAGTGGCACCTTATAAGCTCAGTTATATACACTGTCTTTCTTTCTTTTCTTTTCTTTTTTTTTTTTTGTGCGGGCAGCGTCGATCTCATGTGTCCTTATCTTTTTTTTTTTTTTTCATTATTATTACCTTCTCCAGAATCCCCTGCTCTTGCCCATCGCAACTTTCCTCACCCTATAAGCAGTATTATAGGGATGGGCGCAGAGAGGGACCCCCACGATTGGGCTGTCCCCAGATGAAATGCGTCCATGACGAGTTAAATGAGTAACTCAAGCATCCATCCACTTCCGTCCTCCACATGTTCTTCCACAAGGAATGCTTGCGCTTGATCCATGACTACACCACCAACATTCGTTTAGATCCCTTCTCCCTCGACCCCATATCCATTGTCTTTAGGACTACTGAGATCAACTCACATGTAAGCACTATGTTTGCAACAATGCAGTCCCTTGCTCTTTTGTTGCCTTTCTTTGTTGGCCATTTTAGAATTAGCCTTTCTTCGCTAATATCTTGATAGCCGAATCAGTCTACTCAACCATGCATGTTCATTTTGCCTCATGCATGATGATGGTGTCCGTATTATCGACCGTGTGGCCTATTCTATCATTTATCCTTCCTTCCCTGGCTAGACGTGGTGCATGATTTACTCGATGTTCCCGAAGCCACAAGGTCAACCGATCACCTTTTCCGCTAATACCCAGGATTCTCCGATAGCCCCAGCCAGAGGAATTATAGGGGAGATATCTCATCCTTTACACAGCATTATTAACTATCGGGCTCATATAGCTAGCTAACCATAGACAGTTCGATTTTGTATATTTGCCATACCTGCTGGGGTTGTCTGTCGGCTTGGCTCGTACATTAAGCAATGGCACTCGTTTTTGGGGCATTTGTTCGATCTTTTTGCCACCTCCGCTGCGCATTTTCCAAAATGAATGGATTCCTGATTTAGTTCTAGATCATGGAACTGCTGATTCCTTGCTCCTCTCCTCTTCAACACATTCCATTCCGTTCCCTGGAATCAAAACTCCCTTGTTGTGGCAATATTACCCTTTACAAAAATCTTAGTTAAGTAATGAGCGTTTTTTATAGGAGCCACGAGGCAAGATCACAAAATTATAACCTACTCAGGTATGCAGATAAACTCCAGACCGCAAGATGCGGCCGGCTCCCTGAAGCAAGATATTCTAGTCCAAGTGATCTTATTGAAGTCATTGCTACATCAAACTTTCCCTAGCCATGAAAGAAGCATGGCTTTTTATAATAGTCGGTAGTGGTAACTAGCTCAGGTGCAAATTACGAACTCCCGCTATGACAACAACCGCTGTGCCTCCGATGTACTCTTCTGATGAGACCCGCGCCTCCCGCTTAACGGTTTGCAAAACCATAATCAACACACTTTCCTCCAGCCTAGCATGTAAAACCTTTTTGCACATAGCATCCAAGTCTACAGCCAGCGCACATGAGGAGTGAAAGGGAAGAAGATAGGCGAACACCATGCTGCCGAGAATAAGGAAAGCTACCATCTACCGTGGCCAGTCTCAACTTGGTGCATGCAAAGCAAATGCAGAATATGCATCATTTCGCATTTATATCCGGCCCGCGTGTCTTGATATCCTGTCTTGTTACGGTCTGGCCGAACATGTGTCAATGATCTAGCATCAACTTGCGCGGCCCGAGTCATCACTTGCCTCGCCTACTTCAGCCGTATCAATATCTACCTTGACTTGATTGTGCAATGTACAAACGATAAGCAACGCTTCAGTCTCGGATAAGGTCGCACAAAGTCTATAAAATAGACAGTTAAGGAATGAGTTACACACAAGCCTGGCTGGTAAAAAGGGAAGAAAAATAGGAAATCTCATTGGCATCTTTCGATGGCACCGGCACTCTCACGCGCTGTTCGAATCAGTGAGACGAGACAGGATGACATTGCCCACTTGCCCTCCCAGCGCTCGGTTCCCAGTCTCCTAACACTACCACTTGGCTTCCTTTTCCATAAACCGGATTAGTCTGTTCAGATGGATACGAATGTTCAGCTGTTTTCCTTACGAGGGCCTGTCGTACACATGCTGACGGTAGGACAGCCTCTGAACCGCTTAACCGGCAAGCTAAGGTTGCCTGTCTGTCTGGGGAGGGGAATAGAAAGCGTGCAATTCCCTTATGACGCATTCCACAAGTTGCTTGGTATGCGCTTTTTTTCTTGGGTGCTTTGCCGATGCTGGTCAAGCGGAGCGAGGTGTGATGGGAATGGTATGTTTCTCAATTGGCATTTGAATCTGGGCCGAATTACAGGGGTAGATCTCCGAGTGGGTGGGAAGATTCTCCCTAGGGCAGTGAGGTTTGTCGTATCCCAGTGAGAGCTGATGGTGAGTGGGTTGTAATAGGGGTATAGGGAAAGAAGTGTACCTTGCCCTCATTATGTAGAGAGCGTGATATAGATACAGAGGTAATGGTCAAGTAATAGCCTACCTAGGTAGCCAACGAAAAGCGCAAGTTGAATTAAAGTAGACTAGATAAAAGAATAAAAGGAGAGAGATAAACGACAACAAAGGACAAAGAAAAGGAAAACTAGCCACGAAAAGGAATGTAAGAGGAGTAATGCTTGGTCAGGTATAAGAGCAGCATGGTTGTCATGATACAAAAGAAAAGAAGTGCCGTGCGTGTCAGGTACTATGGGGTGAGCCAGGTTTAGAATATCAAACCATACATCCAAGCTGGTAAGAGGAATAGACAGGCAGGGGTCGATAGCAGATCCATCAACCTACGGATTTGAAGCCACTCCACATGCTGAGGAAAAGAAGGGGGGCAGTCAGTAGGAGACAAGAAGTTGATATATGAAAAGGGGTTGCAGAAGGTAAGAGGGAGACAAAGGGGTCTATAGCAAGAATGGGCGGGGAAAAAAAAATTCAAAACCAAAAGGAAACGGCAAAGAGTTGAAGAATAGTGAAAAGTGGTAGTAGCATGATCAAAGGAAACCTAGTCCATCCCAGCCCAGCCCAGCCTTGTGTCGTATGTCGGTATGTAGCTTCCCTAGGCTCATCATCCCTATAAGACATGTGGGTAAATACGCCGTCGGATCGAAGGATAGCCTGACTGAAGGCTACGATCAAAGCAGACAGGCGTTGAATAGATCCATAGATCCAAACGAGTCCAGAATGATCTGGAATTTTGATGCTGGATGCATTCGTATTATTATAAGTGCCGAATGCGAAGTAGCAACCTCTCGACGGGTCGGTGTGTAGGCGTCAAAGGATACCGGCCTGATATTGGGGTTGGTTCTCATTGCCGACCCAGCACAAGAAAGAAAAAAATAATGATAAGATGATTCCGAGCCGTGAAACTCCGCCCAGTAGCGTTAACGCCGATGTGAACAGGACTCTTAGTCCTGCTCTGTCCCGAAGTAAATCCAAAAAGAGGAGAGAGAAAAAAAATGAAGATATTCCCACAAATCACAGCATGCGTACACGCAAAAAGGTATTGCTCTCTTCTGTTGAGGTATATGAAGTGTAATACAGACGACCGACTTAGAAGATACCGTTGACAATGTTTGAGCCAATGGTGGCGCCAGCACCAAAGATAGCTGCACGGAAACCTTGAGTTAGTAACGGTGATAACGGTCTATGTAACGATTGAAAATAGAGAGAGAGAGAGAACTTACCAGCATTGCCCATTTTCTTTCCGAATTTCTTGCCGTTCTCCTCGAACTTGCTAGGAACCTTTCCGTGGGACGATGAGCCGGACTGTGATATCTCAAGGGGCATGTTGTTGTAGCTGATGGGCTGGGGAGAATGGATGATGGGTTTCTCCTCGATTACGCTGACGTAGGTCCGCGGGAAGATACCCTCGAGGTGAGTTCGCTCATTCCTACCACGCCACCCTATAGGGTACGTTAGCCATCAGTGCTTATGGGAGCAAACTGTCAAAATGCATGTATATAACGTACAATCATTGTTCATATGCTCGAGAACCTGAATTCGATCGTTAGGCTGCAGTGCCAAGTCTCCGGCATCAGTTGGAGTATAGGCGTAAAGAGCTGAAGCAAGAGAGAGTACGGGAGGAGCGGAAGAATACGTTGGCGGCGGCGGGGGGCTTGAGTATGGGCTCTCAGCTTTCTCGTTCAGGCTGATTCGAGATAGTTGGGCAGCTGGGGGGGAATATGTCGTCTCAGTAACGGGCTGATGTAATGGAGCGTGTAGCTGTGTCTGGCTAGGTAGCTGTTCGAGGATGGATGACAACTGTGCAGGAGTGATAACGGAGGAGTCGGCAAGAAATTCGAGTTCCTGTGTCAATTCCCACGGTCAATATGTGTGTAGATAATAGAAGAAGTAGGAAGAAAAGAGAGGTCCCGATGTAAACACCCTCTTAACAGGTCCAAACGACACCACACTAGGTCACAAGGGATTTCATCTATTAACGGGAAGACAGCGGTAGCAGGGTATTGACTAACAGTTCTGATGTTCCGCAGAGACCGGTTGGTCATGGCGATGGAGATATTGTTTTGGTTCGACATCATGTGCGTCCGTAGATGTATTTCTACCCACGAAGAGACGGAAACGGCGCCCAAACGAGGATGCTTTTGGGGGGGTATGCGTAAATTAGGGAACGGGTGTCTCGCTTCGGGACGACGGCTGGACTGCTAGACAACCCAGCGAGAAGCAAGACGGCGATGGAGGAGAAGGGTGGTGGGCGAGGATGGGTGTGTCTGGTGGATGGTTTGCTGCGGCTTTGCAGAAGAACTTCTCGATGTTCTTGGATGGCGGTTGAGAGTTGATCAGGTGGCACTCACGTGCAATCCAGACCTTTTTTAGTTGAACTTCTTATCGTTATCGTCTTGGTCCGTTTTTGTTGTTCGTCGTCGTTCCTGGGCGGCGTGTTCGCGGGAGACGGGGACGCCTGTTTGCTGCTGTCGAGCTGCCGGGTCGTTCGTCTTGCCTGTCTGCTGGTTTTCCGATCCAGCAACAAGAAGAAGAAGAAGAGGAGGAGGAGGAGGAGGAGGAGGAGCAGGCACACGAAGACGACGCGGATGTTTGAAGACGAGGGAGACCCCTGGAAAGAAGAGACCGGCTAAAGCGGCGAGGGAAAGTGGCCTCTTTGGGCTGTTCGTGCTGCTGGTTTTCTCGTGTCGCCGCTTTTGAGATGCTGAGTCATCTGGCTCTTCTTTCCCCTGGCTCAGCCACAAGCCAGCCCAGCGTCGGGAGCAGCAGGAAGGACGGCGAGGAAAAAGCAAGCATCGAAAGGCTGAAGAAAGAACAGGGAAATAATAGCAATAATCTTCTGCGTGAAGAAGAAAAGTGGATGGTGGGTGAGTGGATGAGTGGATGAGTGGATGAGTGGGAAGGCTAGTACGGAGAAGCGGAGCCGGTGACCAGGCCAGGGACCTTCCATGAGAGACGACAGACGATTTGACCCGCGACGCTCTTAAGCCCGGTGACCGCCCGCGGTTACAGCAGGCCGCCCTTGAGTATATTTATTCCTCAGAGCAGAGCAGCAGGCAGAGATGCTAGCTGGTTGTCGCTGGAACTTACTTAACTAATCATACGAACGGGAAGTGTTGCGTTGCGTCGCCTGATCTTCGTTTGATAGACGCTGGCTCGATCCATGGCCGTGGCCGACTTGCTCGTCTGAGACTGCCTTTGTGCCCTTTTGTTACAAGCGTGCATAGCTCAAACACAAGGAGGGTGCATTGGCGGCTTGTTGACCCGATCAACTCTGTCCGCTCTCCACTTCTCGTGTTTCTCCCCCAGCTATGGGAACCTGACAAGTTCGGTGGGCCGATTTCAATTCTGTTATTGACAGATAGTAATGAATGGCTGCTGGTGGTTCGTTACCTTCGTTACCTCACACCACGGCTGGAGTGACAGTCAAGTTTAGGCGGTTGTGGTGGCAGATAAGACCGCCGTTAATGCAGGAACATGCATGGGCCATGTTGGCTAGTGTAACCGCTCCCAGGGTTGCCACTCTCACTTCTCGCCCAGGCGGTAGTATACTTACCAACCTTGTATCCTCGAGAGAGAAGACTAACGAGTTAATTAACTGTCGCTCTGTCCCGGGCGAGAGCCGAGCCAGGAACAAGCGCGAGGAGGCGTTGATACCTACTTAGGGTCGGTTCTCTGCGGGAACTCTCAGTTTTCGGCACAAAGAGATGGCCAGCCTGTCATACAATAACTAGCTACTCTTTAATTGCTGAAGATGAGGATTTTGCTGCAAACTAAGGTTAGTCTCAAGGATCAAGATGTATCTGCTTATATCACTGGTAGATGTGTGATTACCTGCTAAATTCGTCTATAGCTGGTGGTAGATGGTATTTCAAGGAGAGTGAACTCACTCTCTTTTACTCATCCATTAGACGGATAATTCACCCCTTTTTTTCACTAATATTCACAGTCTGTTGGTAAAGCTAATGCTCTTACTTGAAGGATGGTATTTACCATGCCATATGCAAGTTGGAGTTTGCGCAGTCACTCTTCTCCCTCCCCACCATGCACTGTCTTTGTTGCCAGCAGTCCCAGCCTAGTGATGATGAGAAAGATATGTGAATATCTAGGTAGAGGCCCGGATTTCCCCCAAGTGAACAGAATTTACCCTCATACCCTATATAGCTGGAAACCATTGTCATGACTCTGTTGCAGATCTTGTCTCTTGTCTATCTGAAGGACAAAGCTAGGTTGTCTGCCACTACAAGTCCTTGACTGAAGCTTGGCTATATATCCCTATTTGGACCCGAAGCACTTACACACGTCTCCTCGCACTGGACGACGATGGACTTTCAGCATAATGGTAGCAATTCGCCTAGCCTCGCGAACACCTGTTATAGCAATAATACTGCTAGGCGGAGCGCCTTGAACTTTTCCCGCCCATTACCACAGCAGCTACAAGCAACTGAGCCACAAGGGTTAAATATAAATCGGCCTAGGCCTCCCGTCGGCTCCCCTGTGGTTTCGCCCTCTCATTCCCCTGGGCCCTGGAGCCGAGATCCAAATTCTCCGTATTCCATGAGATACGCCAACGAGCAAGCTCAAAGACCTGTCTCTAGACTTACAGTGCCTAGAACGCGACCAGGCCCTCGTCCGGACTCTATGATCTCGATCACTCCAGCAGATCTTCCGGGAATATCACACTATCAACCAATGTCCTATGGACAACTGAAGGAAATCCGCCGGGTAGCTGAACGAAGCAAGGGAGATAGGTTCCCGTCTCTTCCCGAGGAGCAAGGTGAATTTTGCTCAGAGCCACCAGATGGTGGTTTCCTGGCATGGGCTCATGCTGCTTCGGGGTTTTTCATCACTTTCAACACCTTGTAAGTTCAGCGTAAACCGTCACTCCCAATATTGCGTCATACTAACATCTACATCTATGAGTACCATACCAGAGGCCTAAATATGGTAACCTATCTCATAAGCTCACCCTTTTCACTCTTGATGTAGTTGTGGCTAGCTCTTTACTAAACTCAACTATCTGAGGTAGGCATTTGGCGTTTTCCAAGCTTACTATTCCAAAGTTCTGCTGCGAACTTCAAGCCCATCAAAAATCGCCTGGATAGGATCCTTCCAGATATTCGCCAACTTTGGGCTCTTCCTACTAGTTGGTCTCCTGACCAGCAAAGGCTACTTTAAGCTCTGTTTCCGTGGCGGCGCTGTCAGCCTTATGGTAACTATCCTGCTAACTGGTTTCTGCAAAGAATGGTGGCAGTTCTTTCTGGTGCAAGGTGTTCTCATGGGCTGCTCTATGGGCCTTGTTTTCACTTCAGCAGTCACGGTGACCACGACCTATTTTTCTACCAACCTAGGGATTGCTACCGCCCTAGCGGCTGTAGGATCTAGTTTTGGTTAGTTGCAGCCTTCACCAGTTCATGATCCTATGCTAATGACCTCTTCATAGGTGGCGTGATACATCCGCTTATATTTAATTATTCCATCCATAAGGTCGGCTTCGGATGGACTCTTCGGAGTGAGTAATAAAAGGGGATGTAAATGAACTAACTGAGGTCTGACTGGTTATAGTTATATTACTGGTGAATATAATCACAATGATCTTTCCATTAATTATAATTCGAGAACGTCCCGGAGTGGCAAGGAGTTATAGCAGCACCATGGATTGGACGATGTTCAAGGATGTTTCTTACTTGTTGATGGCAGCTGGTATGCATTTTTGATCTTTAACCATATCTCGTTGGTAACTAACATGCTTATAGGAATGTTCTTCTCCTTCTGGGGGGTGTACTTTGGCTTCTACTTTGTAAGTTTACTTCGGAGCCTTGGATTATATTAAACTGGGCGGTACTAATGGATCTAGATATCGTTATTTGGACAAGATGTCCTAAATATGACCTCACAGATGTCACTTAACCTACTCATAGCTATGAACACTTGCAATATGCTGGGCCGTCTGATACCCGGTATAATAAGCGACGCCTGCCTCGGTCCTCTGAACACCGTGATCCCTTTTGTCTTCGTATCAGCGACCTTCATCTTTTCATGGATAGGCGTTGACTCGGTAACGAGCATCTATCTGACTGGATGTTTCTATGGTTTTGCCGCTGCAGCCATTCAGAGTCTCTATCTGCCGACTGTTTTTAGCTTTATGGGGAGCAGTCGCAACAACTCTCCCTCACGGGTGGGATTGGTATTTATTCTGATAGCTCTTGCGACGTTGACAGGAGCCCCCATAGGAGGTCGTTTGGTCACGCTAGGAAAGGGCTCATATTTATATGCTCAGCTCTTTGCCGGGATCTCACTAACCCTAGCTACGGCTTTGTTCATAGCAGCACGGTATGTGAAACATGGCTGGAAGTCGGACAAGCTGTGAGAAGAATGGTCGGTCTGTTGTATATCCAGTAGTAGCTAGCCAGGCACTTTCGTCCTGTTTAATCTTAATTATCATCCTCGGATCCTCTCCCTCGTCAAGCTTAGTAATCTCATGACTCAGCACCGGCATCCGGATCGGGAGGCGGTGAAAACTGTGCTGCGTGGCTGAGTCAGCGTCTTAACTCCTTTCGGACTTTAGCGCCATCGGACTCTCGAACATTGTTTTCGCCGTTCGTCATATTTTAAGCCCTCGCAGTCACTTGTCAGGCTCCGATCTTCATCCTCATCCGCATCACCGTCTTTTCCTGCTCGTCCTTATATACGACACCTCTCCTCCTGGGTTTCACTTAATAACCACTTGCTCTCTTTCTCAAAAAAAGCGTTGCATTAGCGATACCCGTTTCTCGAGCGTACCTCATCAACAAAGCCATCCTTCCCCCACATCAGCCCAACAGATATTGATAAGAAACGTCCGTCGACATGTCTGACTGGGATTCCGTCACTATCATTGGCAAGGCCGCTCGTGGTGGCTCTGCGCCCCGTGAGACCGTCGTCAAGGGCCGTTCTGCTCTTAACGCCGCCGCTCGCTCTGGCATGATCGTTGGCACTGAGAAGAAGTACGCCACTGGCAACTCTGTACGTTCAACCAGCCTTCCACCCCACAGCCAGACAACAGGCAGAAAAAAATCTTTCCTAAAGAGAAAATGTAGCTAACATCCGCTTTAGGCTAGCCGTCCAGCCGTAGAAGGTCAGCATTTGACCAAGGTCGATCGATCAGATGAAATCGTCAAGCCTAAGACCGTTGGCCACGAGGTCGGAGATGCGATTAAGCGCCGTCGAAACGAAGAAGGTATCAAGCTCAGTCAGAAGGAGCTTGCTACGAAGTGCAACACTACCGTTTCGGTCGTCCAGGACTTTGAGCGTGGAACTGCCGCTCCAGACCAGAAGGTTTTGGCCGCGATGGAGAGGGTGTTGAATGTTAAATTGCGTGGATCGGGGATTGGGCAGGAAAAGTTCCCTAAGAAGAAGAAGTAAACTGACTCATTTTTCGGTTTACTCTTTTCCTTAGCCTCCTCTTTTGCTTCTTCACGGCTGCCCTTATTTTTCCCTATTTACGTTTCGTTCCCTGCTGGTCAAATTAGCTGGCGTTATTTTTCTGGTGGAAAGGGAAAAGAAACAACATCACACGTGACATATTGCTCGTCCTGCCTTTTTTTGGCTTTTGTTTTTTTTTTTTTTTTGACGAAATGAATAAATATCGCTTTGGTTATAGAAGAATAAATCGTGCTCATATGGTCGTTAATTATGTTTACTCTTGTGAAATCCGGCAAATTGGTGAAGATATAGAATAGGATTTTGGCAATATATTCCATCTATCCAGATCTAACGAACTAATACCCAACTACTTCTACAGCTTAGTCTCCTCACCCAAATTCTTCTGCAACCGTCTCTCGACAGCAGCAAGGTACTCCTTAGTGGTTACCCAGCTTTCTCTATCCTTCTTTCCGCATGCCAAGGCCAAATCCTTGGTCATGATGCCTTCAACATCAACGACTTCAACGCAAGCACGCTCAAGCTGCTCAGCGAAGTTAACAACCTCCGGGGTCTCGTCGAGCTGGCCGCGACGAACCAGGCCTCGGGTCCAGGCGAAGATAGATGCGATGGGGTTGGTAGAGGTTTCGCGACCCTTCTGGTGTTCACGATAGTGGCGGGTGACGGTGCCGTGGGCAGCTTCAGATTCGAAGGCATCACCGGCAGGGGTCGTCAGGGTGGAGGTCATGAGTCCGAGAGAGCCGAAACCTTGGGCAACGATGTCGGATTGGACATCACCGTCGTAGTCTAGTCAAGTTAACACCCTATACCACCATATACATACTCTATACCCAACAACTCATGCTGAGATCAGAGGGAGCGAGGTGAAGCTTACTCTTCATGGCAATGACATAGCCCCCCTCGGACTTGATCATCTGAGCAACCATGTCGTCAATGAGACGGTGCTCATACCAGATACCCTTGGCCTCGAAGTCGGCCTTGTACTCCTTATCGTAGATCTCCTGGAAGATGTCCTTGAAACGGCCATCGTATTTCTTCAGGATAGTGTTCTTGGTGCTCATGTACATGGGCAGGCTCTTAAGGCTAGCAAGCTTGAAACTGGCATGTGCGAATCCTCGAATGGACTCATCGAGGTTGTACTGTGTTTGCGCAATACCAGGGCCCTTGAAGTCATATACCTGTATGCGCTCAGGCTCTCCACCGGCGGGAGTGTAGACGAGCTCGAGGGTGCCGGGACCGGGGATGAGGCGGTCTGTGGCACGGTACTGGTCACCGAAAGCGTGACGACCGATTATGATGGGTTTCTTCCAGCCGGGGACGAGCTTAGGAATGCGAGGGATGACAATGGGTTCACGGAAGACAGTTCCTCCTCTGCAGTGTGTTAGCAACCCCCCTGCGCACTTCTGTTGCTTAATGGTAGGGCCTTACAGGATGTTTCTGATGGTTCCGTTGGGAGATAGCCACACTGAGGTAGGATGTTAGCAAGGCGGGACAGAATATATAGCGAGGAGGTGGTAGACTTGCTCTTCTTCAGCTTGAACTCCTCCACTCTAGCCTCGTCAGGGGTGATGGTGGCACACTTGACGCCAACACCATACTTCTTGATGGCCTCTGCGGCATCAACGGTGACTTGGTCGTCTGTCTGATCACGGTACTCAAGGCCCTATACCAATGTCAGACAATTGTTTCTCCAGCAGTCATTGGAACTATTTGCTAAACCCACCAGGTCATAGTACTTGAGGTCAACTTCAAGGTATCTGCCTATATATTAGCCAATAGTCCCTCCGCTCGAACTATCTCTAAAATACTAACGGTGTAATGAACTATGAACTGTTAGCACAGGGATCTATGAAAAGAAATGTAATTATATATGGAGACATGAACAACATACCTTGTCCTTGATATCCTGCCAGATGATTCTGGTCATCTACTCAAAGGTCAGCAATTGCCTGCCTAAAAAAAAAAAGGTAATAAGACATACCTCATCACCATCGAGCTCAACGATCGGGTTCTTGACCACGATCTTCCGCCTGGCAGCCGACATGTTGCGTGTGAAGGGGTTTCTTCCGTGGACAAGAGACGAGTGAGCAAGAGCGTTCGGCAGCGCAGGACGAACGTATGCAGACGAAGACAGCGAAGATTGAGAAGACAAAGACGCAGATATAGAAGCAGGCCTGCCCACAACCGTCGAGAAAGAGCGACTCCCCGTGTTTAATACAGAGGAGGAAGAGGCGGAGGCGCAGGTGGGCTGGCAGCGGGAGCGGATAACCCAGCAGCAACCCTGGCGGAAATGGCCGGAAGTAAGCCGAACAGCAGCCATGTTAACACACTTCTATTAGTTATATTTTTTGGCTGGATTTTTCTTATACGGAGTACAGCTTCGTTTCTGGTTCCTCCTCTTTTTTTTTTTTTTTTTTTTCCCTATTCCTTCGTGGTCTCCGGCGTTGGGGGTGCGGCGGATGCAAAGAACGGCGAATATGCTTGGTGGTGGGGAGATGTGCAAGTTTCAGCGTCTTCTCTCGCAGCTAGCCAGTTAGCTAGCTTTGCCCTGTCAGATCCTCCGGTGGATAAGGCGCTAGAAGTGGTTGGGGGGTGGTGATGGGATGTCGGTATGCGGAAAGGGAGGAAAAATCTGGAGTGGAGTTTGGTCTGTCTGTGTGTGTATATCCGGCGGGTTGAGCTCTAATGCCGCGATTTTGGTTGGTCCGGAGATAGCAAAGCCCTAGAGGTTGTTGCTATATATTATTGAACAAGACGGAGGAGTGTTCCGGATATCAAGAGTAGCATCAGGTTGTAAGTATACGTTTGACCACGACGAGGAGATATCCCGTTCTGAGGCTGTCGGCAATTTCGAGATCGAGACGAACGCCCGCAAAGTCGGCCGACTGCCCATGCAAGGCAAAGTCACCAACTAGGCTTCTGGAGCTCACTCGCCCCTCCCTGGCTCGCTGCACCGGCTGTTTCGCGGGGCGTCTCCTTCAAAGTCCGGCTCTCCCTGTCTGTCTCTCCGCAGGCGCACCTGGCTCTGGCATGTAATAATGGACGTGTTCCCGTTATCTCCTAGGCATGCGCCTTAACATTAAACATCAACACGGCAGCCTCTCTACGACTGTTATTGTAGGCGAACTCGCTGCTTCGTCCTGCGAGCCCAAGTAGCCGCGGCGCATCTTGCTCCGTCGGCTTTCCGCCTCGTTGGGAAACTCTATGCTGACTAAGCTACCCCTCCCGCGGGGGCGACGGAGCATCTTTCTCCGCCCGTCCGGCTTCCGGCTCTTTTGGCTGCTTAGTCAGTTATTCCTCGCTGCTTGTCCCCCCTTCGTCGTTGCGTTGGACTCTTTTGACTACGCAGGCTGTGTACAGGTAACTTGTCGATTATCTCTGCGGGATTTCTCCTGGAGTTCATGAACGGCGACGAACTACATACATACGACAGTGAACTCGGCCGGGCTCCGAGAGGGGTAGCTCCAGCATCAGGCACTGGTCACTCCTGGGTAAGGATCTATATGCAGGCGCAAGGGCAAGGGCAGGATGACCAGGGCGACGCAAGGGCAGAAAAGGTAGCGCCGGCTACTCCAGGCGGAGGATTACTCAGCACGGCTTTGTCAGCGACGGGAGTCTGGCCAGCTTAGTCATTGTCTCGAGCGGGATAAGGTTTGACTGCCCTTTTTGACGACGTCAAATTTTGATGAGGGTGTTGTTGACGGCCACAGGCAGCTTCATTACACTATTATTGATACCCTCCTTGACAGAATGATACACCTACATATAAAAGAGAATATTAACCGAGCACATCAATTGAGTTCCACGCTCTATCCTCACCTAAGGACCAAATTCTCTATCCTATGTTAACACCGCATTGCCCTGCCACACAGTAGTGCGGTTGGAAAAGGGCACCCCAGACTCAAACACAATGGCGGTTAAGAAGCAGTAACTTCACAGCTCTAGAACTTGTGTGTCATATGTGGAGCACATAGTTGCGTTCAATGTTATCCTGGGCCGTGTCCTGTTGACCTGGACCCACGGTGTTGCACTGGCATGGCGCCAACAACAGAGATGCAGGTCAAGACTATCGGCAGACGCCATGAATCTACCTACTAGGGTATCATTGATGGCGCCCCGGACTGCCATCTTGGTGTCAGGAGGTAGACCCGTGGAAAGGCTCAAGAGCCCACTAGTTGAGACTATATTCGGATGAAGTCTCTCTATCCCAAGGCGCTGTAAGCCACGAGCCAGTGCATTCATAGAGAGGGCCTGACCTACGGGTAGGAAGATGGTACTGCAGCGAATATATGGCATCAGCATATATACCCTAACTGTAATCTATATATTTCCGAGTGACCGAAAAAAAAGCTTACCTGCCAAAAGTCCTCAAGGGGTGTATTACTCTGGGAGGTAGAAGGTAGGCACGAAAGTAGCTCCACCCGTGTAGAACCCGTAAAAGGGACCATACGAAACCGACCGCTGGGTGAAGGTTCGGGAGGGTAGCAACGCATTCTCCCCATGCCAGATCTCAATGGCAATGAATGCAAGCCCGAGCAAACCAAAGATTACCAGCAGTGCAATCATGTGAGTGTCACTTCAGGGGTAGATAGTGCCACTCCATTGTAGGGCCAAGAGGAGGAAGGCAATCCAAATGACAGCACCACGCCAGGTGACGTGCTGAGTGAGTGCCCCGCCTACTAGGGGGCCAGCAGTAGAAGCAAGTGTGCGGGCAATTGTGATCAAGGTAAGGATAGTAGGGCGCTTAGATTGTGGATCGAGGTATTGCCGAAAAAAAAATCAAATCACAACGATGAGTAAAGCGTAACGCAGCCAGATTAAAGACACAATTGAGCCGCAGTAATAATTAAAGTTAAAATATCGAGAAATCGTAACCATATATGGAATCCCCCGAGAGTGTGCTACTTGGTTGGTTGAGAGAAATGTCTATCGGACAATACCTTCCACATACATACGTAATCTTCATAATTTAGGTATCTATGAAAGCTCCATTTATGCAGCGGCGCGGGTGGATCTGAAATTCCGCCAACCTTAAGTGTGGAGCCGCAGCGAAAGTTTACTGCCGCCTCATCCTAGAGTGTATGATTTCAACACAAAACATACTTATAGGATCTCAGATATATCCTAGAAAGAGCAAGCTGCAATGGTCTCCTTTCTAGGGGGGTTACCGGGAAGGATGGCACTTTTCGTGCCGGGGCCCTGCCGGTTCCCAATTGGAAATATGCAACATTTTACTAAACAGTGATCTCTCCCTGTCCTACCCGTTCTCAATTCTAGCAGCTGCTAGTGCAAGCATCAGCAGAGATACCTACTTGTTAACTATTAGGCAGTATTTTGCCAACTGTTATGCACAGATGACCATAAAAGGCTATGAATAGTAATACGAAAACGCCATCAGCCGGATCCAATAGTACCAATGGTCAACGACTCAACCTGCACATGTACCTATTACCACCATGATGCCTCGTCTGACCCGATCATCCTTGCTGGCATGATATGTCGATTCGATGAGGACATCACAAGACCTTAGAAGCTATCTGATATGTGCATAGCTGGGAAAGACGCCTGGTGAGCCTCAATCCTGCACAATGCTTCGATGTAAAAGCCTTGTACTACGCAGTCAATACCAATATTGACAGAATACCCAGTGGTTCCTTGATTTCCTTTCACGTTTCCAATCAACTAGACATAAGCTGGTGCTAAATACCGTAATACCCTGCCTAGATATACTGTAAGGATGGCTTCCCAAAGACTTCTGCTTCCAGAATTATATCTAGATAGACCTTTTTATTTTCCTTTTATCTTCAACGCCTTTTGCTGAGGGTATAAAACGTGATTCTACCTGATTTACTATGCGAAAAACTTCATCACTATTATTTTTATCAGCTTAAGTCATTGTAGATGAGAAATTTGGAATTTAACAGTAAACGAATATATAAATTTGTATAGTACTGTCAAGAAGTTATGGTGGGACCTCCACATATCTATGCCAAATGAAGCCGCATTTACTTCTTTACTTCTATTGAGATGAAGACACGTTGAAGTAACCCTCACTATTTTCCTCTATTGGTTCACCATCTAGAAGAGTCCATCAATCTCACCTGTCTCGGCGTCGACATCAACGTTCAGGTAGCCTGGTGCAGTAGGCAGTCCGGGGATCGTCTGGATGTCCGCTGCAAGAGCATATCTAAGTTTTCCAGTTAGCTATGAAAGACAGGGGCAGCAAAAACAACAAGAAAAAAAAAAAAAAAGAAAAAGAAAAAGAAACAAAAATGTGGTGGGAATGGAAGGTGAACTTACAAGTATCCAGCACCGACAGCAAGCCTGACATCCCGGATAGGAACAACAAAGCCTTCTGGGGCTCCCTTGAGAGCTGGGTCGTGGCTGAGAGAGTACTGAGTTTTGGCAATGCAGATAGGTAGATTGCCGTAGCCCTGCTTCTCATACGTCTCAACTTTGCGTGCAGCAAGTTCACTGAACTCAACCGCGCTGGCGCCGTACATCTCCCGGCCGATGGTAGTGATGCGTTCCTGCACGCTTCCCTCCAGTCCGTACAAGAAAGAGAAGTTCTTGGGCTGAGAGGATGCCTTGATTACCGCCTCTGCCAGGTCAACGGCTCCCTTGCCGCCCATGGCCCAGTGGTTAGCTGGCACTGCATCCTCGGCGCCTGCTGCAATTGCCTCCTCGCGGATAACAGCATGTTCGGCAGCGGTATCGGTCTCGAAGACGTTGATAGCTATCACCACAGGTACTCCGTAGCGTTTGGCGTTGCTGATGTGCTTACGTAGGTTCACACAGCCCTTTCGTAGCAGCTCCGTGTCTTCCTGTCTGTAGGCTTCTGGCAGAGCAGCACCAGGGGTGATATCCGGTCCACCGCCGTGGACCTTTAGTGCTCGGACAGTAGCGACAATGACGACGGTGTCTGGCACAAGGCCCGAAGAGCGGCATTTGATGTTAAAGAATCTCTCACCGCCCATGGTGAAGTCGAAGCCGGCCTCGGTCACTACAAAGCCAGTTGTGGAGTCGTGGTCTTCATCTGGCTCGGTACCAGCGAGCTTGAGAGCTAGCTTGTCGGCCACCACCGAGTTGGCGCCGATGCTGATGTTGGCAAAGGGGCCGGCATGTACGAACACAGGAGTTCCCTCAAGAGATTGCATTAGATTTGGCTTGATTGCGTCCTTCATGAGGGCGGTCAAGGCACCTCCAGCACCAATGTCGTCACAAGTAACTGGCTCACCGGAGCGGGATGATGCAACGACCATGCGGCCCAGTCGCTCACGCATGTCAGCCAGGTCGTTGCTAAGAGCGAGAATGGCCATACATTCCGAAGCCACGGAAATATCGAAGCCAGTCTGTCTGGTATGGCCCTTCTCGGTAGCAGCCTGACCGACGGTGATGGTACGTAGATGGCGGTCGTTGACGTCTAGGACACGGCGCCAGGTAATGGTTTCTGGGTCAATGTCCAATCTGGCAAATCTCTTGATCTCCTCGGGGGTAAGTTCGTTGGGGTCAGTCTTGGTGATACCCAGTTTCTTCAACCGACGGAACATAATCGGCTGGAACTCACGCTTGCCCTTCTTTGTGGGAACGAGACGCTTGTATAGGCCGGCGTCGGGTGAGGTGGCTTCATGGAACATACGGGTCTCCAGGGCCGCAGCCAACAGGTTGTTTGCAGCAGTGATGGCATGTATGTCTCCTGTCAAGTGCAGGTTGAACTCATCCATGGGGATGACTTGGCTGTATCCACCTCCCGCGGCACCTCCCTTGATACCAAAGGTTGGGCCTTGACTAGGCTGGCGAACATTGGCAAAGACCACGCGGTTCAAGTGGGCTCCAAGGGCCTGGGTGAGTCCCATAGTAGTGGTAGACTTGCCCTCTCCTAGGGGAGTGGGTGTTATACCGCAGACGAGGATGTATCGACCATTTCGGCGATGTCCCAAGCGGGAAAGGACGTCGAGGCTGACCTTAGCCTTGGTGTGGCCATAAGGCTCGAGCTCATGAGATGCGATGCCTACTTCCGAGGCAATCTGGGTGATTGGCTTCGGTTTCTGAGACCGAGAGATGGCGATATCAGAGGGTACGGGTGACTTGGGGGTGATGGAGAGGGGGTTTATGGTGCGGCTGCGCTCCTTGTCAAAGTAGAAGCGCGCAGACTTGACAACATTCTGCAGTAGCATGGCCACTGTCATTGGGCCAACACCGCCGGGAACGGGAGTAATCTGTGATGCCACTTCAACGGCGGCTGCATAGTCGACATCACCAACGAGTCGCTGGCCAGACTTCTTGGTGTCATCGGGTATGTAGTTTGTCCCAACATCAATAACCACCACTCCAGGCTTGAGCCAGTCAGCCTTGACGAACTCTGGCTTCCCAATGGCCGCGACCAGGATGTCTGCCGTCTTAATGATCTCTTCGACATTCTTCGTCCTAGAATGGCATGTAGTGACCGTTGCATCAGCGTTCTTGAGCAAATAACTGACGGGGCTGCCAACAATATCACTACGTCCAAGAACAACAGCGTGCTTGCCAGTAATCTCAACCCCGCTAGCATATAGCAGCTCCATGACACCTTGCGGCGTGCATGGGATGAAGGTTGGCTTTCCCCCACGCTTGGCCAGCTCGCCGATGCTCAAAGTACTAAAACCGTCGACATCCTTCTCAGGAGCGACAGCAGAGGTAACAGCATGCTCGGACATGTGGTCTGGCAGTGGTAGCTGAACCAAGATGCCATGGATGGAGGGGTCATTGTTGTCAGATGTGATGCGGGCGAGGATATCAGACTGAGGGGTGTCTACTGGCAATTGGACATGTGTGCAGATAATGGATGCCTGGACTACTGTATCAGTATGAAGGCGTACGCGATAGAGGATAGATAGATGCGCGGATGGAAGAGCATACCTCCTCGGCAGCCTTGAGCTTCATGCGAACATAGGTACCTGTCTGGTCAGCAAGTCACGTCGAAGTGGCGGTTATCAGAATAGACATACTAGAATCCGATCGATCGCCCACTGTCCCATTGCAGTCAGTATACTTGTGAACTCGGTGATTATCCGCAGGCAAAGGGCTCACCTTGGTAGATGACGAGAGAGGGCTTGAAGCGCGGGTTCGTCTTCTGGGTCTCCTTGATTTCGCCGTTGAGGCGTTCTCTGATGGCCTTTGCGATGGCAGTGCCGTCTATCTTGGAGGCTCCCATGGCTGCGGCGGTAGTCGACTGGCGGGCGAAGGGTGCTTGGTCTGGCGATGGCGGTGCGGAAGACGAAAGCGAGGGCGGAGGAGCGGGAGGAAGAGGGAGCGGGAACGACGAGGCGGCGCGGGGAGACGAGCTGAAGTAGTTGGAGAGGGCGAGGACGGGCGGGGCCGGCGACAGGGAGGAGGCAGCGGCAGCTGTCAGGCGGAGGAGAGGCCGCCGGCGCAGCAGCGAAGAAGCGGGCGGGAGGACAGGACGAGGCATGCCGCTGCTGGCATCTTTTGGGCTCTTCGTCGTCGTCGGCGCTGGGTTATTCTCTTCGGTCGACTATTCTGCGCTTCATGATGGCGCACCTCTTTGTCTCGCCGTCGTTGAGGTGAAAATTCTGACTGATAAGATAAAGCCCGCCCCTGAGGCTCAAACTACGGGTAGATGTAGATTAGATAGCGTGTTACTCGGTGCACAGATCAAGATGCTTCGATTAGATGATGCACTGCCTACTTCTGCTTGCAAGAGTGCACAGTCCGTGACGGCGCTGCACCTGGTGGCAGCCACGCCAGATTGACGGACAGGCCGCATACCGAAGGTAAAATAGCTAGCTACCTAACGCCCTGCAACCAAGTTAGTTACCTACTCAACCGCCAGCTGCTCGGGCTTAGGATGCCATGAAAGTACTTTTATCAAGGCAGCTGGCCCTCATGGCCAGCTAGAAGTCATGACTATCTTGTTCGAGGCCAGAAAGGCAATAGGTTAGTTACGGCTTCGGCAAGTCGGTGATCATCTCTGGCTCCTCCACATCCCCGCAGCAACGGAGCTATTATCGTCTGCTAACACCACATAAAGGAAAGGTCTCTTGATTAGTGCTGCTATTATACCATCCTCTCATCTTTTATCCCTGTATATCCGTCGAGTATCGGTTATATCCAGAACAGCATTTATGAGAGAACTAAGACCACAAAAGACAACAGACGAAAGCGTGCCTGAGAATGGTAACTATTCCCATCGCCTATGATTCACTAAGATACCCTTGAGAGTTACAGTGGCAGGATTATTAGCTCACACATACCCAGAAGATGTACTATTGTCCGTTATAACCAGAAGCTATAGACTAAAGCAAGTACTTGTATTACTTGAGTGTACTTGACGACCCCAGCCTAATTGTGGAGACATAACATGAACATAATCTAAGCCGGCTCTGGAAAGGGTGGCACGATGCAATAGTACAGAGCTACGTGTCTTCTAGATTACAGAAACTACCCTTTCAGTTGCTTGATTTGTTTAATCGCTACCCATTAGGGATTATACCGCAAAGGAGGAGTGATTAATTTTCTTGGAGGCTTCATCGAAGCAGAGGACTTCAGTCATGCTGAAATTTCCTGGGGCTTTATTTACTGCAAAACCAAATGTCTACAGCACTCAGCCCCCCTCTCCGTTCTCTGTTTTTACTTCTATTTGCCCTTCCAGGCTAGGCAGTTTATGCTATGGACCTGTATTATGAAAAGGAACCAAGCAAGCGTTGTATATCTGGATCCTGGAATCAGTACCATACGCCACACAGTATCTAGTGGAAAATTTATACAGAATGGTGGTTGCGTTACTACCTGAAGTAATGTACAGATACTTTATATATGCCTCATTATTTCCAAGTGTTGGAACTGCCAGATACAAACTACATCTTCTTATCTTGATCCGTATAACATTTTACGCCTCTCCTTGATATTAAGTGGCTCACGTTTCTTAGCCATCATTTGATGGATTAACTCTAGTCTCCTTGTTTCTCTCCATGCTTTCTGCATCTCGTTCCACCAGAACTATCATTGAGAAACTTGATATTATTGCCCCCTTATCCACCCTAGTAACCGAGGGCTGGCAGCACACTTATATGTAGGCGCTAGTAAGGTTTCACAACCATCTATTATTAGAATGTTCTCGCTTAACGGACTTTTCGCTGCGAGGTTAAGCCAGTTAAATTCGGCGTTTAGACCAACTTAAAATTCAAGGCTTACTAAACTTATAATTTAAGGTTTGCGGGGCGGTCCGCGTCCAGTTAAAGTTTTTAGCGCGACGACTATCTGCAATTAGTCATCTTTCGCGTCTAGAGAGTTTTATCGGTACTCCGTGCAGAGATTTCATTAGGTTTTGTTCATGTTAACTATAACCAACTTATAAATAACATTCATATTTATTACTTAATATTCGATGCTATAAGTAAGGTTTAAGGATAAGTGTTAGATAAGGACTTGAAGTGCTGTCAAGATGCCGTGCCCCTGCAAAAGGTAATGCTTATCACCCGGCCCCATGGAACTTGAATAGTACTTGAGATTCTTACCAAAAATTTGAGGTGGCTCTGTTTAATTTAATCTTGAAATATATTAAGTGAAGTATAATTAGCGGAAAGGGACCTAAATGAGCAAGACAATCGAGGTAGTTATCACGCTGGGAAGCCCCTCGGCTGCTCCTGATACGCATCAATATATTCTACTATTAGTCTGGAACCAATACTAAATTTTATATCTCTTTGCGCGAGGTAGTACAACGACTCATTAGTTGGTAATACATCTTCATATGTCAAGTGGCAATCTTAGTCGAACCCAATTATTAGCATACAGCCGATATTTTGAAGTCGCTGGTATACTATTTGCGGGACAGCAATGACAACAGGCCTATGCTATCTTGAGAATTAGAATTCTACAATACCAGGGGGATAGGATTTATAGGGCGTGGGGTGGCTGGGAGCTTTCTTGCAATGTTAGATATTATCGCCTGTGTCATATAGGATGCTTTTGTCCACAACCGGTATTTATTGGCGGCGATGTGGGGTGTAACCAAGCAAAAGGGAACAAGGAGATATCTATTACCACCTTGCTCCTTGCTGTTCCATATGCCTTGTAAAAATTTTTTTTTTTTTATACACACACATATAGAGTTATGTATATATGTATATCTCCAAGGTAACCTCTCAACTAGAGATGCCCCCCCGCCTTTGCTGATTTATTTTTAGGAAATATGAAACAAAATACTCTAAGAGGCGTGGATTCATCCTGTAGAGTCACCTGTGATGATGACACGGAATAGACTGGCGCCTTCAATTGTTGACGAGTGCATTTTGTAGAGCTTGTCAACTATGCCAGGTGACTTGGCCTAGTATTTGACAGAATTGTCAGTAAAGCGACACTCGCGCCTTACAAGCGAAGGGGCATTTCGTAGAATCCTCGACTTCTGTCTGCCTCACAGCTAAAATAGTCGCCTTGTCTCTCTGCTCGTCGTTTTGTCTTTACGGATGCAGGAAACCTTAATGCCGCGCACGGACCAGTTAATAGGAATAACAAAAGTCCGTATTAGTCAGCCATGATGTAAAAGTTCTGTGTGGGCGAACAAAAATATCAAAGTCAGAAAAGGCGCAGGCGAGGACGAAGCGCAAGTCCAGATTTAACAAGACCAGAACCGTTCACGGAGCCACGAAGACGGATTAGCTACATACGTATCCACGGTCATATTAAATACTCCACACAGAATGAGACCAATCCTCCTCCAGGGTCATGTTCGTGTCCCTTTTATCTCGTCCACCTCTCTCTTCATAGCGTCACCCCCCCCCCCCACGCAAATTCAAGATTCGAAGTGGCAGCTAACCCAGCGCCTCTAGGAACGATCCTTGACCCAGATCAAATTCTCGCGGGACGGCGATCTGCTTTTCTCGGTAGCCAAGGATAAGAACATTTGTGTCTGGTACTATGCAAACGGCGAGCGACTAGGCACATACTCTGGCCATCAGGGTGCGCTATGGACCATTGACCCAAGTCCCAACACCGTACTACTCGCCTCGGGAGCGGCAGATAACACCGTTAAGCTATGGAACATCAAGACCGGCGAGTGCGTTAAGACATGGGACTTCCCTACGGCCGTGAAGCGGGTTGAGTTCTCTGCCGATGGATCGAAGCTGTTGGCGGTTACCGAGAAGCGAATGGGCTACCTGGGCACCATCGTTGTTTTTGATATAGCATATGGAGATGGCGAGGGGAACAACCTGCACGAGCAGGCCGACGAGCCCATCTTGAAAATCACTTGCGAGGAGAGCAAGGCCACCGTTGCCGGCTGGAGCTACCTGGCGAAATACATTATTGCTGGACACGAGGACGGAAGCATCAGTCAGTACGACGCCAAGGTAAAAATCACTCACTCGATTGGTCTTATAATGATGAGACTCAAAAAAGTATCTAACGGGGTGTACAGACCGGTGACCAGCTAGAAAACGTCCAGGCACACGAGCTCGACTGCAAGATCACTGATCTCCAGTTCTCCGCTGACAGGACATATTTCATCACCGCCTGCTCTGACAAATCGGCCAAGGTGCGTCTCACTCTTTATTTCCTCTACAGTTGCCGTATTTACTGTCATGCTAACCCACCTTAGATCCTCTCGTCAAGTACCCTCGAAATCCTCAAGACCTACACTGCCGATACACCTCTCAACACTGCAGCCATAACGGCAAAGAAGGACTTCGTCGTGCTCGGTGGTGGCCAGGCTGCCATGGATGTGACTACCACCTCCGCCAGACAAGGAAAGTTTGAGGCCCGATTCTACCACAAGATATTCGAGGACGAGATCGGCCGTGTCAGGGGCCACTTCGGTCCCCTGAACACGATCGCCGTCCACCCTGCCGGCGTTGGCTATGCGTCTGGCGGAGAAGACGGATACGTACGTGTTCATCATTTTGACAAGTCCTATTTCGATTTTATGTATGAGGTTGAAAGGGAGCAGCTGAGGAAATGATTTTTTTATTTTCTACCTTGTTTTTTATCTTCTCACCTTTCCTCCCTTTCGCTCAAAGTTTTGTTATTCGGCTGGGTTGTTTAATGCCTTTTGATGATAATTATATTCTTTTTTTTTTCTTCTTTGTTCCCTCTCTATGTTTCTCCCTTTTCTTTGACCTCGTTCCAAAATCCTGCTGCTGCATTGCATGAGTTCGTCTTTACCACGGTGTTGTGTTCATTGTCCCTGTTTTATCTTGACAAAACAAAAAGCGAGAAGCAGAGGGAAAAAAGAAACGGAAGAAAAGAGAAGGAGTAGGCGGTTCTAGAAGGGATGATGGGATGGTCTCCTGGCCTCCTGGTATGCTGATTGCCGTGTCCTTTGCTCCTTTTTCTGCTGTTTTGTGGCTTGTTGGAAGCTGGTTCTGGTACTTACTTACGAGACTTGAGGGCCCTTGCAGGCTGGCGAGCTGGATAGAGAAATGCAAAGAGCAAATGATTCATGACCAGACATAAAAAGGACTGCAAGTATCCATCCCTATCCTTAAATCTCAACTCTTCTTATCTTTTTTTTCCCCTCCCTATCGTCATCGTCTCTCTCTCTCTCTCTCTCTCTCTCTGATACCACTGATACCCAACCCGCCGTCTCGAAACTGCCGGCCCCAACGTCCAAGTGACGTCACGGCAAGGGACAGGCTGCTGCTGTGTTATTATTCTTTTTTTTCCTACTCTGCAACTCCAGGCGTCCAGCGACATCTCGTATCAGACATGGAGGGACAAATTACTCCCCCACGGCTGGCCCTGAGAACAGGGAAGATGGCTGGGAACAGCGACCAGCCTTCGCCTCGCCATGGACGGCGACTATCCCACTTCTCCATCCACCGAGGAAACTCCCTGATTCTGCTCTGCAACTGCTAGCAGGCCTTCTCTGCCAGCCACAACTCTCTGCCCACGGCGATCCGTGACGGCATCATGCTCTAGCGTTCTGCTCGGAGGCGCACGATCTTCCAGGGGAGGCCGAAGGAGGCTGTGACGGGAAGCTTGCTGCCCGACTTTGCTCGACTCCTGTACTCCGTACACTTCATTCACTTTATTAACATATATACGGAGTATCTAATTATGGGATGGACTCACGCTCTCTAGATCGCCGGAAACAAACCACACTGACTGGGCTTTCGGCCTTTTTCTTCTTTCTCTCTCTCTCTCTCTCTCTCTCGAGAAACGGGCTATATGTCCTCGCTGCTATGAGTCTGCTCCGAGAGTTTTCCTTCTTCCCTGTTAGCGCCTAAAGTCACAGTCGCTACGAACCCGCAGGCCGTCACTCGGCCCATGTCCATTCCCATGCTCTGCCATGCAACTCTGGTCCAGGGGCGACGGGGGCGACGGGGGACAGTCATTTTATTTTCTCGCACCGGGCTGAGACCAGCAGCAGCAGCAGCAGCCGCAGAGAATCAGAAGAACAGAAGAAAAAGAAAAGAAAAAGCAAGAAGAAGCAAAGAAAGGAAGAGAGAGACAAAAAAAAAAAAGCCCCCATTGTGGTTGAATAAATAGCAATCGCAGATTTCGCCGTTGCTGATCGGGACTGTCCTGTCGCTGCCAACTCTTATTTCTCGACTCTTGTGCGCTCGTCTTTCCGTTGCTTCTTCGTCTCCCGCGGACAGCTGGAGTATAAAGGGACCGGCTGCCTGCTGTCCTGTCATCCGTCCGTTTGTCCTGTCCTCTCGAGCCTGTTTCTTTATATAAACTGCTGGCCTCTCCTGCCATCTAGCTACGCCGGCCTCTTCTATCAGAGGGGGAAAATAATAATAATAATAATAATAATAGATAAGCAGGAGAAGAAATCCATCGAGCTTCACTGTCGACATGGCTTCTTCGTCTCTGTCGCTTCTCGTGTTCTCTACCCACTTCTCTCACAGGCTGCTCTGACTGTGACTGCTGCCCGCCTGACTTGATATATATCATCACCACTCCCTCTGCATCCCACAAGCCCACCTGATTCTTGCTCCCTCTTCGCCAGCCGGCTGCTCCGAGCACTCCTCCCGGCTCCATACCCCTTCTTACGGGCGTCCTCTCTCCCACGCACCGGCTCTTCGCTGTCCCTTCGCCGGCTGTCGACCTCGCCCTTTTTTTTTTTTTTTCTTTTACCTCGTTATTTCAGCCCTATTTCTACACAAAGAGCGAGGGATAAAGAAAAACCCGCAGCCATGGTTCCGCTGGCCCGTGAGGCGCCCTTGGCAGTAAAGCCGCCCGCCGCCTCCTCCGCCGCCGCCGCCAAGAGCCTCCTCGCTTCCGCCCCGTCGCCTGGCTCTAACCTGACGCCGCCCCTGACGCCCGTCGAGGAGGAGGATGGCGCTCGAATCATACCCGTGCTCGACGGCGCCCACTCCAAGGTCCCTCCATTGTGGGCAGCGCAGCTCGACGGGCCAAGCGAGTGCTCCCTGCCGCTCAAGTATCGCTATGGCCAGGACGGTAGTCGAATAGAGTACGGCAGAGGCGCCTGGAGCAACGTCTACAGCGCCATCAGCATCGACCACGCTGCTTCTCTGGCTACGTCGCCACCCCAGACTCCCACTCGCGGCTCGTCGGCCTCGTCTCCTATGTTGGGCCCACGGAACAGCCATACCAGCACCAGCAGCAGCAGTAGCAGCAGCGGGAGCACCCATACCATTGTGTATGCTGTTAAAGTGGCCTCCGGACGTTTAGCATACGATGCAGTCTCCGCTGAAGCAGATATCCTTACTTTTCTCCACCGAATTCCAGGCAGTACAGCTCATGTTGTGCCATTTCACGGTTACATTGCTTCCGAACATGCCATCGTCATGACTGCCATTCCACTCTCCTTTGCCTCATACATCAAAACCAGAGCAAAGGATGCGGCTGCTGTATTCAACACGAGAACCATGTTTAAGCCTGTCCTGGGAATGGCGACCTGGCTATCTTTTGCCGACAAGTTAGTCGAGGGGCTTCGGTGGATGCATGAAGCAGGCGTAGTCCACGGCGATATCAAGCCCCAGAATATCCTCCTTCGTCGGCGGGTTCCCAGCATTAGCAGCAGCAACAACAGTGGAGGTCCTACTACTGCTACGACATTAAACAGTTCGGGGACCATTGATGACACTGCAGCGAATTCATTCGACCTGCTCTTCATCGACTTTACTTCTTCTCTTTACTCTCATGGCAGCAGCGTGGCCCTGAACTCGACAGCCAGCTCTCGGCTAGCCACTAGTCTTCCCTTCACGGCCCCTGAACTCCTATCGATCAGCGCCATGACCGTACCACCAACTCCGGCACCTTCGTCTGATATCTTCGCCTTAGCTCTCACCTTGGTCGCCGCTGCAATCGGCTATGGGGAGGTGTACCCGGGACTTGAGAGACATAGAGCCCTCGCTCTCGCAAGAGATGGCCACCATGTGATTGACTATGTACGCGCAGGGGAGCAGGGAACTAGAATCCCACACAAGGGGGTGGTGGAGAGGGTTATATCTCCTGCTGTTCTAAAAGATGCAGATAGCAGAGTGACTGCAGAGCACTGGTTGGGCATTGTCAGGGGCGAGATTGCGGCCCTTGCATAAATAATGGATTGAATGTTTGTCTATAAATATAGACTCTCCTACATCTCCACTTGTCATTCTTCCTCTTGCTTCGATTGTATGTTATGTGATGTTTTATGATTGATTGTACTTTTATCCCCCTTCTCTTGTTGTTAACTACTAGCATCTGGAGCATGTTAAGACTGGCGTTTGTTTAATTAAGCTGCACCCCTTTTTCCTTCCTCTTTCCCTTTCTTTCTTCTTCTTATTCTCCTTTTTTTTTTTACTTCGCATTACTAGAACTAAGCTCTTCAATCCAGTCAGCTATAGCATTAGAGCAGTATTAATGTTGCTTATTATTATATCATCCCTCTTAGTTTGAGTCTGCTGTTTGTTCTTCTTACCTTCCACCTAGCTCCATCGCAACTTCTATATCAAATATCAAACGTTAGTAAACATGGATAGATAAAGGAGATAGAGTAATGTTTTTTTTTTTTTTTCTGTCTTCTCTCCCTTTCTCTTATTCTATCCATACAGTCGCTGTCCTAACCATATATACATTCGTTTGATGTAACCCCGTTAACTCAGTATTTTCCAACTGCACATTGCCTGTGATAACCCTCGCTTGGTTTGTCTTTTAGTTTCTTATTGCAATATATACACCCTATTATTAAAAACGGATATAAAAGTCTGTCAGACACACGCTATAAGCCATGGCCTACCTGCTGTCTAAGGTCACCCCCTTTCTTGAAATGGTCTGGCCTCCTAGCCGCAAAACACCATCGGGAAACGGGGCTACCCGTACGCAACCAAGTGGCACACCGGGCACGGCAGACTTGAAAGAGGAGTCACCGTCCGAAGAAGAAGATTATGTTTACGATATCAACAGCCAACTGGCATCGGAAACCCGGGAGAACAAGGATATATCCACGGGACGGATTCCGGGTGTAGCAAAGCTCCTCAATGATGTGACTATCGGACCTCCATCTAATCAAACAGTCAACAGAGCTAAACCGAACTTCTATATCACTAGACCAAACCGCGCGAAAATTCCTCTCATACCCTTGGACGAGCTACCCGAGGGCCTTAAGCTCGGAGACCAAGATTGGTATCAAAGTTGCTGGACACGGTACATGTATCCCGTATCTCACAGCAGATACCCAAGTTCAGGAACTTATGTAGCAACCATCAAGGGTGGCACACAGCTCAGTCGCAAGTGGTATACTGTTAGAACGCCAAGCGGCAGGGTGAATATCTTGAAAAAGCCGAAAGTCATCCCACCGCTGCTTGATTGTTGTGTGCGTGAAAATGCCAGGAGCAGTAAAGAAGACGACGGTGTCGGTGTTCAACCTCAAGAGAACAGGCTAAATTCGACCCAGTCACCCCTGCTGCCACAGAGAACGGAAGAGCAAATAGGGCAACGATACGGGACATTCGCCCCGCCTAATTCCTTAAACGTGAACCTACTTGGTTCTTCCAGCTCCAGTTCTGAAGAAAAAACGGCAGAAACGGATGGAGCCGATCTCCCAAGGGATCTGGCTTCGCTGACTCGTGAAAGATCTGAAACGCCGCCGGGTGAAAGCCAGCTAAGTATGGGTGTTCTATGGGAAATCGAGAGCGTAGACGACGACGATGACCTCCCGAACGATGAACCAGAAATGCCGGGTGATAGAAGCGATAGCCAGTCTCACGACAATAAGCCCGACAGGCCGGAAGATACTGATGATAGCCAGGAAGGCCTCCGCTCGAATCCCTTAAGATTCGTGAATTATACTCTGGCTCAGTTGAATAAAAATGAGAGTCTGCGGATGACTCCCATCCACGACCCCGACGAGGCGTCAAACTAAATCGGTGTCAGGGCGTACAGTGGCCATTAGACTGCAGGCAGTTTTTTTTTTTTTCTTTTTCTTTTTTTTTTTTTTTTTTTTTTCGATTATTATACTGGGCATGAAGCCAGTTGATCCCGTTCGTTTTCCACTATGTTGACCATGTCGGCTGCTATTTGTTGGGTATCCTGCACTTACCCATGGCAGCTCTTTATATTTTGGATTCTGTCTTTGAGACTCATGGCTTGTATACCTGGCATTAATTCCTTGTCTCAATCCGTTTTTCCCCCTTCTGATGTTGTAACTTTTCGTTCCATAGTATATACACTCCTTTGAGGCATAGACCGTCCATTCATTTATAAAATGGAATCATAATTGCCTCGTGGCAACATCTTGCATTAGCTCCATTTCCTTGGCATCACAGTAACATTTTGCAGACGAATGAGCTAAATCACCGCCGGGATTCAAATGCTTCGTTCATATCAGAGATAAATGCCCCACCAAGCGACTTAGACAGTGTGTCTGGCAATTTCTTCTCATGGCGCCACCTCTCCCACTCCACAGCAATATCCCAGAATAGCTTGCTAGGAATACGTTGCAATGTAGCTTCAGCCAAGCAGTCCATATCATATCCTACAAACACGCCTCTTCTATTATTAGTCTTTACATGTTTCCATGAAGCTGCCTCCTTGGCATACACCGTGATTTTGGGCGTAGCATATTCCGCCAACGAAGGTATAGCGGTCGGGAAATCAGTCATTGGCCTAGATGCAAACAGTAACCGCAGAACCTGCTCAATCGATTTCTTAGGGTAGGGTATAAACATCCTTAGTAACGCGCGGAACGTAGTCAGGACGGAAATATACTTGAATGACTCGTTCGCGGCCTTGTATTGCCGCTGAGCTTCAAAGACAAAAGAGTCGGGATTTGGCCGGATGTCAACGATCGAGCATGGTGTTTTAGGGGAAAATTCATCCTTCTCAGCGTGCAGCGGTTCATATGCCCGTTTGTCCCAGAGCAAGAGAGGCTCGGTGGATGGGTTGGACTGCGAGTCAGCGACGCAGCGCCGCTCGTTCACGAACAACGGATAATGATGGCGGATAAATTGTTTCCCTAGTGATGAGAGGATAATGTCTCGCTCTTCCTTGAGTAGGGCAAGGTTCTTGATGATTTTCCCTGCCTCACGACGATTAGGTACTGGCAGGGCGCCATTCATCACTTTTCGAAGATCGGCTTCTATGTTGTCAATATCGCACTGTCTGTCATCTGCTTCATGTGCCGATCGGATCTGAGAACTTTCGTACAGATATCTCTTCTGCAGGGCGGCAAAATTTTTCCTTAGATCCTTTAACTTTGCAGGTATTGGATTGCTTGTGTCAATTTTTTGTTCTTCCTTCTTCAGATCCTTATGTGCCTTGATGTATTCATGATGCCAGTCATGAATAGGGCGTGGCACATAAGAATGTTCGACCCCGTTTACGACAACAGGCTTTGGAGCAAGTTCAAGAGGTATTGGCTCTCGGCCAGGAGGCACTTTTACAACCACACCCTCATTCCTCTTCGCAGCTCTTTCAGCACTGCTTTGAACGACAGGCAGACCTCGTCGAGTCAAATGTGTAGTCTCGCTAGTGTCTCCTGCTACTTCATTGGCTTCTGAGGCAACGCACTCCAGTAAAGCCTGCGTTCTCCGGCGCCTGCTTATACTCTTGGGTAAGATCGCATCTAGATTCGATGATGGAAATATCGCAATAATTCGTACCAAACCATAGCGGTGGAAATAGCTTTGATCAAGCATAGATTCAATGTACTTTCGCGAGTCTGTCGCTCGTAATTTCGTAGCTGAGCGAAGAAGCGTCATGTTGGCCAAAACTAGTAATGTGTCGTTCACTTCTGTGGATCCTTCCGTGCGTTCAGTCTGCTCAGGCAGGTATCCCTTTTTAAACAAATCCGAGAATGTCCTATCCAATGCTGGGTCTAATGGTGCGTGTACATATCGCGATCCTGGGGACTGAAGTAAAGGTTTTAGGTGCGCTTCATACGTTCGGAAATTCGGCTCGAGTAATATATGTCGTCGAGGGCGAACATATTCATGGAAATGGGAGGACCATATACCCAGTCCTGGATATGCATCAATGATATCGACTGGCTTATTGTTCAGAAGTGTTGGAGCTAGTCTTTCAAGGACATCGTCTATATAAGATTAGGTACTGGATGTGATGTATTAGTTATTAAGGATTTCAGATCTTACTGCACAGTTCAGAACTGGTTATGTGAATTCTGGAGTCTTTAATATCTCTGATAGAAGGAGAAGCCGGCGAGCTAGCACTTCGGGCGTAGCTGCGCAGGAGGACCCATCTAGGAGGTATCGATGAAAATGATACCCTTTTCGTCCAAAACATGGCCGGGTTTAATCGTATAGCCGGTGGTGGACGGAAGAGTATAGCTGTCGAGATCCATTGGGACATAAGTGCCAGATGCACCAATCCTGCACACCATCAGACCAGTATCCACGGTTTTCGGTCTGTAGAAGAGCTCTTTGTTGGTGACGGTCAACGCCAAAAGCACAAAAGCACCAGGAAGCCCAACAGAGGCATTGAAATAGAGTGCTTAGTAATGTTGTATGGAATAACGCTATTCCCCGAGAGGGACCCACTGTTGTCCTGGGAGGTTAATGTTTATTGGCTAAGAGGTCAAGCTTCAACCGAACTCTAACCAATAATGTGCCGCTTCCATATATCAAATAAAAACGGTGTCGAATCTCTCGACGAAATCGAACGAACGATTAAACGATTAATTTGCGATCAAGAAACGCCAAGTGTAGGCATGGGAATTATTTTTAGCGGTTGCGACTAAGATCTGCACGTCTAGAAACAAAGAGAAAAATCAAAAGAAAGTAACTATTTCTGTTTGTCGGGAAGCTATCTACATTGTGGAGTCCTGCCTTCACAAGGAAAGACGGTTCATGTTAGGTTAACTAAATAAAACGTCGCTATTTACAGTGATTTCATAAATCCTCGTCAAGTTTGGGGGAATACGTTTAGCAAGTGTTCAACATAGAGGTGAGAGCAGACTTCTCGGCGCTGGTGACGGACAAATCATAAACGGACTTGACCTTGATCCACATGCGAGAGTAAGTGCACCAGTAGGACTCTACAACAGGTATCAGTAATTAGTTGGACGTAAACCAGTTATCTGTAATTGGAAAAACTTACGAAGTGGAGGCTTCCATGACTCTGGGCCTTGGTCACCCTTGGCCTGGTTGACCTGTTGATTGACTTGTTAACACGATACATTTCACAAGCTAGGCAGTAATTATGAAAGCCACTTACGTTGTCAGTGACAGCAATGAGCTGAGGGTTGCTGAGATCGTTGGCAAAGGACTGTCGCTGAGAGGTGGTCCAGGAAGCAGCACCGGACTTCCAAGCGTTGCTCAATGGGACAACGTGGTCGATGTCAACATCGCTGGCAGCAGACCAGGTATCACCATCGTAGGGGCTGAACCAAGAGCCAGAGGTAGCAGCACAGCTGCCATCAACCTGGACGTTGGTACCGTCACGGCGAAGGACGGTCTCACGGGTGTTGCAGGCGCCGGAGATAGTGATCCAGTGGGGGAACTTATCACGGCTGTAACCGTCCTGGGGGCCTTGGGGGCGGACAGTAAGGCCGGAGAGGAGAGATTGAGCAGTAGAGGCAGATGGGATGTTTGGTGGAGTTGGGACGGGAGCTGGAGTGGCCAGGACGGTCACAGCAGAGAGGACGGCGAGAAAAGTGTACTTCATCTTGGCTGTTGCACTATGCAGATGGTATCTGAAGGAGGAAGATAGAGATGTTGGTTGTGATGGAGGACAAATTCCTCGCAAAGGGAGGAAGATCGGCTCCTTATATATACATACACTCGGGGTATATAGATAGACATGCACCTGGCATTATTATGTGATATGATGCATGTTTAACAGAAGTACACGTCCACAGCATGAGCAATCCCGCCGAAGAGCCCACCATGAGCAGCCTTCATTTAACCACGGTGGAGTATAGAACACGTTCATCTCGTATAACAAGAAGAATTGTCAGCGTTGCTCAGGCCAAACCATCAGGAGGAACAGGCTGGCGAAAACAGGCGTCCTTGAACAGCTGGGGAGGGAAAAAGAAAGGAAGACTCTGGATGCTGGAGATCAGCGAATCTTACCGCTGCATAGACATCACAGGTTATCTTTCAGTGAATCCATTGGGCTGATAGTCAGGCCATCTTTGTCCACATATCGACTGTCCTAAGCTCCGACAGAGTCTGCAGCTTCTTGCTTCTTCTTCTTCTTCTTCTTCTTCTTCTTCTTCTTCTTCTTCTTCTTCTGCTTCTTGCATACCTTACTAGTTACAGGGGATCCGATGCAGGCTTCCTCAACCTGTTGACCACTTGATCCCGGGACGATGGGACCAGCTTCATCTGCTTTGCCCCATAACCAACGAGTTAGCGAAGTCACTTGCGAACAACAACTTCGTGAGCTTACCGCGGCCGTCCTCCATCCACCCAACACTGCACATGCTGCCCTGTTCTCCTCCGCTGATCGCCAGGCCGTGGAGTGGTTTTTCTTTTTTGGCGCTGCGGTCGTGGCCAATAAGCCGGTGCAGAGCTGAGCGGACGCGATGCGACGTTGCTCGGGTGAACCTGGGCGAGGGACGACTTGCTGCATGAAGCTTCGTTGGATCCCTGGCGAAGGCGGGACAGCTCTACTGGCAGGCTCCGAGTTATGCTGCTGATGACACAGCGTGCAGATGGGCAAGGCATACTGTTAGGCTGCTTGTTCGCCCCTTGCCTGAGGTCACTACAACTGTAAAGATTACAGAGCAAATTCTTAAGCTCAATATTCCCTGCAATGGAGTTCACGTTGTGAAGCTATGTTCCCCAAAGACTTGTAGCACTTTGTTGATACAACGGAGAAGTCCTCTGCGGCATCCAATATATGTATACATAACGCCATGATTTATAGCATGTTCATTAATCCATATTCTAGTTACCCAAGTCATAGAAAGCGGCACTTCTGAAAAACAGAGCTGCCAAATAATTAACATTAAAAACAGGCCTCGGAAATACGGGGCCGTCGAAGGCCGTCAAACATCAAAGTCCGTTCATCGTTCTCTCCGCTTTCAGGACATCCCCCTCGGTGATAAAGTCAACGAGAACCACGTTGGGCTTGCGATGGTAAATCGAGTTGCATAAATCGACCTGCGCCCCAATGCTGCCTTGGCCTACTGCAGCGTTCGTCCTATCGGCCTTGAATCGGTCGGGGAGGAAGATGCCGAAGACGTTAACATTCAGGGTATGGTTAACCAGGTACATCTGCCCGTCAGGCTTGCCGCCGGCTGGACGGTCAAGCTTACACTGAGGGAAGTTTTCATCGGTCGTGCTGAATGGAGTCTCAAAGTAGTATGAAAACTCGTCCAGTAGATATGGAAATCTATTGGTGTCTGCCTTGGAATCTGTTCGGGGAGAGTAAGTATATAGAAGCTAAAGTTTAGGAGAAGCGAGGTTTGCTCTCCTGTCCATAATGTGCAACACTTACCGACGAAGACTATTAGTCGTTTGCCAGTCGTGATCAACTCGCGTAACGTTGGCCAATCGCCGAGGGCAAGCTTGGACTTTGGTGTAAAAGTATAGTCTTTGATTCCGTTGACAGCATTGAAAGCATCATCAAATTCTTTGATATCAAGTCCGTCGCCGTTTGTGATCAAAAGGGTAACCACCTCATTTGGATGGCTATCCAGCCATGTTTTGACCGTTTGAAGATATGAACTTACACTCCCGGCGTCCTCTAGGATACATGACGTATGGCACATGCTAAAGACGCCATCATCGTTTTTGTGTGTTTGTCCCTGAAGAAATCGAATACCAAAATCCAGCTGTTCGGTCACAGAGATATCTTGGTTGTGCTGGAGCAGTGGCCCAACAAACGGAGAATTGTGGGCACCCACGAATGACAGCTCCGAGTATCGACGATCACAGTACTCCGGATGGCCATTGCATATTAGATCCTGAGCTGTTGGAAGCGCGGAAACCTGAAGGGTAGCCGAAAGCAATGCTCCCAGCCAAAGGAGGTGTCTTAGCATGGACATTGGCATCTTTTGATATGCGCCGTTATACGGAGAGGAGTGAACCCGAAACGAGCGAGAAAGCTCGAGACGAGCAGTTGTTTATTATATACGCACACACGCTGGAGTAGAATGCTTGTGACTCTATCAAGCGGTTTTATAACCTTGTCCTTTTTCCCACGGGCATATCACAAAGGCAAGACAGGTCGGCACTCCCACCTGACCCAAGATCCACAGGTCATTCGCTTCGTCTCTGTTTTTCCCTTTAGCAGTGAACAGGGCTCGTCCCGAGGAGTACACCATGAACGCCGCCATCTCGAACCGGGCGAAGAAGGAACTGTGGGCGATGAAGAGCAACTGGCAGGGTCAACCAGCTGCAGTGTAGAAATCCTTCTTCCCCTGCAACAAATAAGAAGCTTCATCCGCGATACTTCGAGAGAGCGATGACAGGGATATCAACTCCGCCATATCCTTGTTTGCCTGCCCTTCCATCGAGGTCACTCCGTCATTCGTCGGCCCCAAGAAATAAGAAGCAAGGCTCAAAAAGTAGGACATCTTTTTCCCCTGACCTGGAACCTCTGTGCCATCCACAGATTAATTTAGCCCATGCCACGGACACTCCGTAAATCAGCGCCGTGGAGGTGGCAAGCCTTGTGCGACGGCGAGAGTGATCAGTCATATAGGTGAACCAGGCGTGTTATCTCCAGTCGGCTTTGTTCTTCCCCTTTTGATCCCTGTGATGCTAGGATAGAGTAATAATATATCATAAGAAAACAGTCCCAAATAGCGAATATAATACCGACTGTGGAACCAGGGACAGTAGGGAGTAACTTGAGGGACCTGGTTCCAATCCATAGACGCCCCAATATATGGGTACCGGGATTCGGCACAACTTGCCTGTTTCGGGAGTAGAGCCTCATCCCTATTTTAACGGCGCGTCTTATTTTTAGCTATACATTCAACGTCTATGAAAGAGAGCAGTAGTCAACATACGGCGTGAGTTAGCTATACAAGTCTCGACATTCTGACAGCAAGGGCGATATCGTGTTTCAATGCATGCTCTCGCGTGTGGTTGCCGGGGTATAACTAGTTATAGCACAGTTTGAATTTCGCGTATGTTGTGGATAACAGGTACACAAACGATAGGGCAGGGGCATCAGGCGGATTTGGAGATCCATCCATCCATGCAATTGATATGAATCCCAAACGTGCCGATGCTGCCTGGGAACACTCCTCAACTGGCGCAGTTACTGGTGCGAAACGGTCACGGTCCGAAAATGATGCTCTCCCAGCTTTCACCACCGCGCACCAGGTCTTGAACGCACAGTCCAGAGCGCAGAGAACCAACACTGTGCAGTACTCCCACGATACCAGGCGCTTACGGCCCAGCCGGATAGACCTGCTATCAAACTCTAGCAATAGTGAGTCCTCTAGCTTGCAGAATCTGTCGGAGTACTCGCAAAGGACCTCTGTATCCAGCACTCCTGGACCAGCTCAGAATCCTATCCTCTCTCTCAGCCACCCAAAATACGGTTTGCCGACTGCCCTGGTCAAGAATTTTGCATCTCTGGGTGTCAACGCTATTTATCCATGGCAAGCATCATGCCTCCTAGGCAGGGGCCATCTGTCAGGAGAAAAGAATCTGGTGTACAGTGCTCCAACAGGGGGTGGTAAGTCGTTAGTTGCAGATGTATTAATGCTGAAACGCATCCTTACCTGCCCGGACAAAAAAGCTATCCTGGTTCTCCCTTATGTTGCTCTCGTCCAGGAAAAGCTGAAATGGCTCAGACGGGTAGTTGAAGGGATACCCCGATGCACGCATGATGACGATACTGATAACTCCGCCGATGGGGCTAGAGAATCTTCTCGGCTCAAATCTGAAGAGAACTTCATCCGAGTTACAGGTTTCTTCGGTGGAAGCAAGGCCAGGACAACCTGGTCAGATACAGATGTTGCGGTGTGCACCATCGAGAAGGTTGCTCCCCACCAACTTGACTTCACTCTGTCTGAAAATACTGCTAACACTATGTAGGCTAACTCGCTTGTCAATAGTGCAATCGAAGATTGTACAATTGATAAGCTAGGTGTAATCGTCCTTGATGAACTGCATATGCTCGATGATGAACACCGCGGCTACCTGATAGAAATCATGGTAACAAAGCTTCTTCTGCTTCAGCAAGATATCCAGATAATCGGCATGAGTGCAACTTTATCGGTATGGTTTATATCTTTGTTCATGACTTCTGGGAGCTAGGACCAATAGCTTATATTTTGAGAATTATTCTAGAATACTGAGGTCCTTGCAAAGTGGTTGAACGCGAATTATTATATATCTCGATATCGGCCGATACCCGTCGAAGAATTCTTGGTGTTTGAAGATTACATTTATCCAGTACCTACCACAAAGGGCCTTCTTCGGAAGATGATCAGGCCTGATACATCAAGTCCAAATGATGTCCCTGCTTCAGCGTGCCGAGTCATACGTAAGTCGGAATTTCGGGAGTTAGCATTCCCAATTCCAAATGCTATGGTTGCCCTTGCCTGCGAAACAGCCGCTGCAGGTTATGGCGCTCTTGTATTTTGTGGTAGCAGGCAAGCTTGCCAGACAAACGCGGTGCTCATAGGAGATGCAATGCCCGACACTCTGGATGAAGATATTATTGAAAAGCGCCTGGACCTAGTAGCAAGCTTGCAAAGCCTCCCTTGCGGACTTGATACCTACTTTGCCAAAACTATACCGAGAGGTGTTGCTTTTCATCGTCAGTATTTCCCTTACTAAATACGTTTCCAGATTCATCCGACAGATGTTAACTTGTACTCGTAGATGCGGGTTTAACCACCGAAGAACGTGTGCTGATTGCGGAAGGGTTTGATGCTGGAATCCTCAAAGTACTTGTAGCTACTTGTAGCTTAGCAGCGGGGATAAATCTCCCCGCTAGAAGGGTCATCCTCTGTGGTGCAAGAATGGGGCGTGAACTGGTTGGGCCTGCAATGTTGTAAGTATTTGCCGAACTTTCATCTCTTGCTTGCGATCTCAGTGCTAACCCTGAAAGACGACAGATGCGTGGCCGAGCGGGCCGAAAAGGCAAAGATGAAGTTGGTGAAACCTACTTATGCTGCACAAGTAAGGATTGGGAAGATGTGGTTGGATTGTTGGAAGCCGAGTTGCCTGCTATTGCGAGTGGGTTGGCCCCAGGCAGGGCAGGGATCAAGAGGTAACCCCTGATATTATTCAAGTCAAAAGGCGGTAATTGACAAAAATATAGAGCGTTACTTGAGGCCATTGCTACTAAACTGGTATCCGGCCGTGATGCTATCAACGATTACATCAGTAGCAGTCTGTTATTTCACAACGATGAAGCACAAGATACCCTTTTCGAAATGGTGCAATCAACTCTCCAGGAACTTCTGGATTCAAAACTCGTGAAGTCATCAAATGATGAGACTTTTGAACCAACACAGCTTGGCCTAGCAATTGTCGCGTCCGCATTTAGCCCTGATGATGGGCTTTTCATATATGGGGAATTAAAGCGTGCTCTGCAGGCTTTCGTGATGGATGGGGAAATGCATATCTTTTACATGTTTTCTCCGCTACAGGCGTCTTCAGAAATCGACTGGATGGCGTTCCGCGACGAGGTACATGGACTAGATGATAGTGGGCTACGTACAATACGGCTTGTTGGCGTTGACCCCGGATTGGTGAACTCAATTGCAATGGGACATGCTTCTATCAAGGATCCAGCTTTGCTCAGAGTCTACAACCGTGTCTATACAGCATTTCAACTGCGTGACTTAAGCAATGAAATCCCAGTCTCATCAATTGCGAAGAAATATAACATAGCCCGAGGAGCTGTACAGACGCTTGCTCAAAACTGCCACGGGTTCGCGGCCGGGATGGCCAAATTCTGTCAACGGATGGGCTGGGATATGCTTGCGGTTGTGTTGGAGCATATGCGTGATCGCCTTCAGGCTGGGGCCCGAGCAGATCTATTGGAGATGGCACAGGTGACCTACGTCAAAAGCCGAACGGCAAGGCTGCTTTGGGAGAATGGGTTTAAAACCCTGAGGTCTCTTGCTGAAGCTGCACCTAGTGAGCTGGTACCTGTGCTAATGATGGTAAGCCGACCTTAACATTCTATATTATTCTCACGTCTAACGCAAATACCAGGGTCAGCCTCGGAGCAGCTCATACTCAAGTAACAACAAAGATATGAAGCGAGTAACTTCAAAACTAACTGCAAAAGCAGAGGTAATTATAGCTTCAGCAAGCAGATTATGGGGTATGACTTTTCTCCTCACTTTCTGCGGTATCTCTTAGGCAAATTGATACTAACTTTACCTAGAGCATCAAACTGTGGTAGAACTAGATGAGTAAATGGAACGCCTATTTAATAGGGTTGGGATTTTTTGAAGCTATTGAGACATGAGCACTGCTACAAGATAGGAGACAATTCAGGATCGATGGCCCGTCACAATAAATACAGTAAATAGATGTAATTAACAATGGCACGCTACGTAGATACGAAATCAAAATAGTCTATTTGAAGCAACTGCTGGACATTCCCAGAAAGTCCAAGTTTTATATTCAGTGCAAGCTGAATCTAACTATCGCTCACCTCTGGCCACTGTCATCACCACCTATTCCAAATCTTCCCCCCAAACCACTGAGATCTCGACGGAAGAACTTTCCGATGTTTTTGAGATTCTCATTCAGGTTTGCGGCAGCAGAAGAGGCGCCTTCACTTGCATCTGCATTCTGTCCCGTAGAACTTATATTCTGATTTGATAGGGGTGTTCCTGATCCAGACTGGGCCACTGAGCCGGCCACGGCACGGCCACTGCCACCCGAAATTCCACCAGGCGTATTTCCGAGGTTCCCCAAACCTGGCGTTCCAAGTCTATCAACTCCATCACGAGCAGCCGATATAAGAGCAGAGCCAAGCATTGATGGATCGAAGCGTGTAGGGAGCGCGTTGGCTCCAGAGGAAGAAGCTGTGGTTCCTCCGAGATTAGCCAGCCCAAGGCCCTGTGCTACAGTGGGGGCAGCAGGCGCAGGAGGAGCCGGTGGCTGTAAATAAGAAATTAAGGGATTGCTCTCTTGTAGATTGGGAGCATGGCGATTGGACGTCTTGTGAGCCTGGAACAATTCAACCAGACGATTCTGTTCCTGTTTACTTCTTATCCCCTTTATGTCCAGTATTTTTCGGAAGTTGTTGTCATTTCTGTCAGCAATATGAATCAGATATGCCTGTACAAGAGCCTCTGGCGGAACAGCTCGGACCTGCAGGGTTTTAAGAAGGGTATCAATTTTCTGGAAACTTTGATGGACACGTTTAATAAAAGCAGTGGGTGCTGGTGAAAGAAGGCCCGTTAGACCTGTTTTTATGCCATAACTATCAAGAAGCATCTACCGACGCGTTAGATACCAGTAAGTTAATACATGGAGTCAAAAGGCCATACATACCTGTTCTGCACCAGCTTCCGAAACGGGCTTGCACTGGTATATATTTGAGATATAACTTGTTGATGTATGTTCCACCAGGTTATCAGCAAAGGCTCGCTGATACTGCTGTTTGTGAAGCATCCCTAAAGTCTCATCCGATATCGACTTCAAGTTGGACAAAAGGACTTCAACGTATGGACTTTGATCTCCGACGCCATCCTGTGCACTCCAACTTGTATTCCGCATTTCTCTCCAGGCTGGTTCCAATCCGACATCAACTTTCCGCACAAGCAGGCGGACAATCGCACTAGCTATTCCCATGAACGAATCCGCCTGGCTCTGGAGATCAACTTGTTGCTTGAAGGGCTCGTCTATCTTGCTCCTGATTTTGTCTTCAAGTTGATTGCAGGTTGTATAGCAATAATCTGCAGTGTTGAGTACCATGGTAAGGTCCTCACATGATGGCAGTTTGGATGAAGCCTGATTTCCCGGGCGATCACTGATATAATGAAGTAGGACTTGCTGAGCATATTGGTCTAAGTATCTTGCAAATACCTTCGTCAACTCTGCAAGTGAGTTGCCCGTGGAGAGTTTGGCGCATTGTGCAAGGGATAAGCGGTAAAACGTAAAAAGTTCCGTTGAAGAGTGTACAACCAGTTGTGGAGAATATTCCTCATCCTCCGGTTTAATCGGCTGTTCCCTATATTTTCGGATGAGGGTATCAAGTTGCTTGTCTTGCGCAGATACCCACAAACTCAGATAAGGCTCGAATGCCTCAGATATGGTCTGTGAGAAAATAGGTGTTTCACTGGAGACAAAGGTATCCGTCGATGCACGGGAGGCATTGGTAAAACGCCTATCAAGGTATTGCTCGAAATCAAGGGATTCTTGAAGACAAGATAATATAAGATTAACATCCATAGTTTGTCCGCTGCGAACTGACCTGGACAATATCCCTTTAAAGTCATCCCTTGTACCTTCACAGAAGATGTTCGCTAAAACCTCGTTGACTTTCCACGAGGCTGGGAAAATTGTCATATGTTCTTCGTCGTAGGTCTTTAACATCCTTTTAAACCAGGAATATCTCCTGGAGATATTATCCAGGGATCCGGCCTCCTCGTTTCCTCTGAAAACCTGACGGTATTCTCTCAGTTGCGTATTACAATACCAAGTGATGAGGCGTGATTTAGCCATATCTCCCAACGCTTCCATGACTAGACAACCCTCGGCTAGGATATTTCTCTTCTGCGCTGTCTCACCCTTGGCAAATATGATCTCAAAATCCTCGCAAACTTGTTCCAACAGCTCCCGTTGTATATCTGCTACGTTTCGGCTCAGGGTAGCAATTTGATCAATCGAACGGTATGATTTGAAATGCGCCATCAATTGTATCACGGCCTGGAGTAATTGCGCGCAATCCCGGTACTGTCGTGACTTGCTTAGTGCTTTCAGCTGCTCATACGCGGTAGTAAGCATCTGAAGCCTTTTCAGCGTTGTCATAGACAGTGTCAAATTCCCTTTTGCATTGTCCAGTTGCTTGATGTCGGCCGTCATTGCCGTAATCGCCTGCTCCGTTTTCAGGGCTCGTTCACGGACTTCCTCGATCTTCTTGAACAGCTCGGCCATGTCTTCTTTTGCATTGCGGATACGCTCAACGCTTTCCAGATTGGAAGCTGCCTGCGCTTTCATGAGTGTAGAGATATCTTCGTCAAGTTCATCTTGGTATACCTTGAGGACTTGCGAGGTCTTAGGCACGGCGGCAAGGGTCGACGGGTGGGAGAAGATAGCGTTTAGGTGTTCGATAGGGTTATAGTCAGCTGTTCCAAGTTAGAATGCCGTTGAATGTTAGATATCTGTCCTGATACTTGCCTCCATCCAGTGGGTCGGTCTCTGGCTCCCCGTTTGTTGGCATAGGTGTGGTGATGGAGAGTTAAACACGTTGAAATAAGTGTGTATTTAATCGCATTTGGTGGCTTTTAGCAAGGGAAGCGCGATAGCTTTATATGGTCTCATGCAGCGGCATTAGACAATGCATTCGAGGAGCGAGGTTTGAGTAAAATATCGTGAAAATATGCCCTTTCTTCGAAGCTGTTGTGCATGAGGCTAGAAATCCCGCCGTTGTTGGTGCTTTGGAGAAAATGACGATGGTTGGAGCTTTCGCCGAGCTTGGCTCTCGGAATTATTGTTTAGTGGCACGCCAAAGCCATCAGCTACATAGATATCCCCATAAAATTAGCCTACTCCAAGGCCAATCAAGCCTTTATGGAAGGGTACACATTCGAGCTGTGTGCGATAGAACCGTTCAAAGGATGACTCTGCTTTATTGCATTCCCAGTTTGGGCGGATATGTTTTTTTTTTTTCTAGCTAAAGTACACTTCCATCACATGGTAAAATCCCACGCCCCCTCCGCCATGCAACAGGTAAAATGAAACAAGAAAACTCCCGATAAACCAAGGACATAGCGGTAACGATATAATGGCCATCCGCTAAAGCAGAGTACGCCAATGTCTTCGTTCGTTTCAAAGGTAACTCCAGAGTTGAGTCTCTGGAAATGTTGCGAGAAAGGATCTCCTGGGGAAAACGACGACGAATGTAGTATATGGATGCTAATTAAAAAAAGGCTGTAAAACGCTGACGAGGGCTTTTCTTCTCTCTTTTTTTCTTTTCCTTTCATTTCATCCTTTCCAAGGCTCATAAAAAACTATAACTTATGCGCCTGGCAGGAACGCAGTAGGGGGCAAGTTTCCCTGTGCCTGAATGTGATTTTGTTAGTATTGACTTGCTTCAGAAAGTGGTTACCATATGCAAAACTATACTACTAACCTTTAGCTCTTCAAAGTTCTTTAAAGCCAAATTCATATCCCAGCTGTTACCACTAAGAGCCATTTCGGAAAACTGCAGTGTCATCTTCGTTTTAAAGCTTATCTCCAGTATAAGCTGCTCTTTTTTAAGCTCTTCCTCCGACTTCCCGGGCTGGGGTGTTCCGTAGCCTGGTTTTGCCTCTGGATGTTGAGTTGTTAATTGCGGAGCTGCCGCGGGCTGGGCCGGTGTGACCGTTACAGATGGAGGTGCCTGGGTTACAGGCGCAGCTGCAGCTTGTTCATGCTCTGGAATCCAGGCAGTACAATCTCCAAACACTCGAAGGCAGAGCATGTCGTTACTAACCCTGAGTCCTCCTAGACCATTTCCAGGGCCGAGGACAAATGTTCGGTCAAAACTGCGAGTTTGAGATTTGCTTCCGGTATTGGGATATATCTCCTCAAATTTCCCATGGACTGTGATCAAAAGGCCACCAACACCAGTCGCACTTTGATTGTTGATATCTGGAAGGCCGGGAATAGGATGGCATTCTATCAACCATTCTTTGGGGTTGGAAAGAATTTCCGGGTGTTTTGTTTGTGGGAATGTATTCCATATTTCGCGGATATTGTCGGTACCAATAAAGCTACGTGATACGCGGGCAGGGAGATGACTAATTTTCACGAGATTTCTGCTTTTCCGGATGTATGAATCCCATGGAGGTGTTGATTCCGTTTGTGCCGCTCGTGGGGCTACAGTGTTGACATTGTACGAAAATATGGATTTTGCGTCATATATGCCATTGAGAAGATCGTTTCGGTTGTTGTCGAATCCAGTAAAGAAAGCCTTGACAAAATTCTCCGCAATCTGACCCTCGTCCCGAAAGCTCGGGCCCATGACGGGGATAGGGGTCTTCTTCTGAGCCGCAATTTCTTCAGCTGTTCTAACTGCGGCATTGTTCAATGTCCGGAGTTGAGGATACCATTTTATCATGGTTTCCTTGAAGTTTGGTTCTGAGCATACTGGGTTTCCAGTAAGATCTAGAAAGTCGAGGCCGCGAAATTTCCATCTCCAGCTGCTTAGGCTCGAGATGTCCTTGAACTGGTTATGCGATAAATCGAGGTTTCTGATATCAGGGAAGGTCTGTGCAAGAGAAGTGACAGCAGTGAGGTTTGGTAGCTGATTATGCGCCAAGCTGACACTCACGACTGCAGCCTTTCTTTTGGCAGCAGAATCGAAAGTAAGCTCGCACACTTTCATGAGAGCCGGGAAGAATTTCGATTCCGTTGACACGCTGTTAAACATGCCCATCTCCACTAGATCGGGGTCCGTACCCAATTTTGATAGATCAAGGAGTTTTCCTGGCTCCGAATATCTCTTTGCGAGGAAAGCAGTCATCTTAGCCTTTGTATCGATCGCAGCTTGAGATGGCCCTTGGCTTGACTGTGATGGGCCATCCCCCATAGCTACGCCATCAAGCAGCTCCACCGTGAGGGGAGCTCCGGCAAAGGAAAATCCATTTAATCGTAAAAATCCATCCACCTGTTCGGGTCGAACTGATATAATCATGCTGTCGCCTTCAACCCGCGACTACTGAATGTTAGCAAGGCATAATTAACCTTGGAAACCGATATTCTTTGCAGTAACTCGATAGCATTCGTAGAATGTCTGGACGGCCTCAGAGAAAAAAGCATCGTTCCAGTTGACAAGAGAACGGAGACAACGCAGAAGAGTAGTGCTGCAGAGTGTGTCGATAACCGCGAGAACGTGAACGTGAACGTGATATTGCACATACCTTAGTAATCTTGAATCGTCCAGGGGCCGTAGCGTTCTGGTCCGGCGGCGCAGATTTCTTCTCCAAAAATGCAACAAGACTGACAACGCCACCATCGGGATTCGAAGCCGCTTTGCTATCCTTCCAACCACTCACTTTGATCTGTGTCAGATTCCGTCTCAGGGCTCCATCTGTAATTCCACGCCCGTGTCTGATATTGGCCTGGGAGGAAGAACTGCTGAATATGGCCTTTTGGAGAGCATCAATCGTCTTTTCTTTCTCTCCTGGTCTTCTCGATGATCTTCCCGGAGCGACTCCGCGAGAGCTTCTTATCCGACCCTTTCCAGCACTTGTACCAGAGGCAGCCATATCCATGTCTCCATCTCGATCTACCCGGGGAGTGGCGCCTCGTTTTCGTATGCCACCGCGGTCTGTTCCTCCCGTTCTGCCTCGGGTGCCTCTACTGCGGTTGCCGGAGCTATTCATCCTTCCACCTGAGACCTGCAGCATGACGGAAGAATGCGTTCGCTAGGAAATACGGTGTGGTTGGCAACTTCTTGTTTCCTCAACAGAGACCGGAACAAGCAGCGTATGGACTGCAGCCCGCTATTTTGAGCTGCGTCGCGCCAGCATGCAAGGTTCGGAAGAGGACGTTGAACTTGATCGTGCGTCGAAAGGTACTTGTCAAAAGGGATCTCTAGCGACCAGTCCGGTGTGGTATATAGGAGCGGTATTTGAGGCGCTGGTGAAGTGGTGGACGTTATGAAGAAAGCAAAAGCCTTTGCGAGTTTCTGCCTCTGTAAAAGAAAGTCTAGTGACTGGCTGGGCTTAATCGGGCTTAGTGCGGCTCTAAAGATGTGTTGTGCTTATGTAATCACAATGTCCTGCGGCAACATTTCAACAAAGCCTTTTTAATATTGAGACTGGGGGTCAATATATTTATATAGATGGGCATGTGTATCTAAACATTCAAATATAGCTATATTTTCAGCCTAAACAGCCATGGTTTTCCAGCATTTGTATATTTTTGATATTTGCACTCTATAGATGTGAAATTGTACGCTAATACACGATACATATTTTCTCTATATATGCTATCTATATCCAGCTATCTAGAATGGCAGGAATGATGGCACTAGCACAAAGTGTATACTACTATATCAGAAATAATCGTTACCAAGTTGCTATCAGACGTTCAACATCAACTCAGGAAAGTAGCTCTATATTCTGTATGTCCATTACATAAGAAAACTTATTCATTTAAGCTTCGCTATTTATGGTGGGTATGTGTACACGTGATCTTGATTAGTCAATCAAATTCCGGGCCAATGAGAGCAAACCTTCAATGTGGCCTTTCCCGCTGAGCTTCAAGTCGATGCTGAGTGACGGCGGACTTCCCTCTGTGTACGAGGAGTTGCGTGTCTATTGAGAATTCTCCACTCCTATACGGCTCACCAGTACGCCGCCAGTCATTCACTTAGACACTCTCTCCCTCTTCCTCTCTCTGTGGGATCGGTGATGCGCATTTGCAACTGCCTTTTGAGCTCACGTTGCTATACCTCCTACCTCTGCATATCAATCAACCACGAATCGAGGTTGTATATTGACTAAACGGGAGAGAAATACGCAGTTTGCTTTCTAATCCACGAGCCAATTGGTTGCTTTCAACCCAAGGCGATCCTACCACTCGATATGGCCGGCAAATCTCGATTCACACGCCTTGATGCTTTCGCGAAAACGGTTGAAGATGCGCGGATACGGACGAGATCGGGCGGAGTCGTTACTATAGCTGCATTGCTTATTGTTATATATCTGGTTTGGGGAGAATGGAAAGATTATCGACGAGTTGTCGTTCAGCCTGAGCTGATCGTTGACAAGGGCAGAGGTGGGTATCATGTCTCTATGGATGTCATGGCAGGGGAGTTAACATCCAATTATAGGCGAGAGGATGGAAATCCACCTGAACATGACCTTTCCAAACCTCCCCTGTGAGCTACTCACCCTGGATGTCATGGACGTATCAGGCGAACTCCAGACAGATGTGGATCATGGAGTTAACAAAGTCCGCCTCAGCTCTGCAGCAGAAGGCGGAAAAGTCATTGACGTGACAGCATTGGCCCTGTAAGTTACTCAATTTCAGATTTGATAGATCTCTGCTCAATTCCGTAAACCACTGCTAACTGATGTTTCAATGTAGGCATAAGAAAGAGGACTCTCCCGCACATCTTGACCCAAACTACTGTGGAGACTGTTACGGCGTTCCTGCACCCTCCACCGCAAAGAAGCCAGGGTGCTGCAACACTTGTGATGAAGTCCGTGATGCCTATGCGGAGAAGAATTGGGCCTTTGGCCGCGGCGAAAACGTTGCCCAATGTATCGACGAGGGCTATTCCCAGCGCATTGACGAGCAACGGCATGAAGGATGCCGCATTGAAGGAATTCTTCGTGTGAACAAGGTTGCCGGAAACTTCCATATTGCACCCGGCCGTAGCTTGACAGCCGGAAATTTCCATGCCCACGATCTAGACAACTATTACCATACCCCAGTTCCACATACTATGTCCCATATCATACACAAGCTCCGGTTTGGACCCCAGCTTCCCGAAGAGCTCTACAGCCGATGGAAATGGACACACCAGGATACCATTAACCCTCTTGACAAATCTGAGCACAAGACTAACGAAGCACGATACAACTTTCTGTACTTTGTCAAGGTAGTGTCAACGTCATACCTACCACTTGGATGGGATCCCACCTTGTCAAGTGAGGCACATTCCCAGGCTCATAGGGATATTCCTCTGGGCAACCATGGGGTCTTCTTTGGCTCCCAGGGAAGTATTGAAACTCATCAATATTCGGTTACTTCACATCAACGATCACTCGATGCAGAAGATGCTTCCGCTGATGGACACAAAGAGCGCCAACACGCTCGCGGTGGCATTCCATCTGTCATGTTCAATTATGATATATCTCCCATGAAAGTGATCAATCGCGAAAGTAGACCAAAATCTCTCTCTGCGTTCTTTACTGGTGTGTGTGCTGTTATTGGTGGTACATTGACAGTGGCAGCCGCTGTCGACCGTTTGCTTTATGAAGGAAGCTTGAGGGTTAAGAAGTTGCACAAGAGCTGATTTATATACCGTTCCTTCACGTTGTCATACTATTGCCTATCTGCCTTTCGGTGGTCAATCTTCTTTTTATTTGCTTTTTTGGCTCTCGGGGAATGATCGATTTTGGCGTTCTATATATTGATTGGTAAATACGATTAAGGGGGATCCTTCTGAGCGAGTTTTATCAATCTTCCAGGCGTGACCTTTATACGTAATCTTTCGGTCTTTCTATCCTATATTTCTTACACCCTTGTGAATCGATGGCCCTTACACCTTTTTACATTTGATCTATGCAGGGGTGGCGTCATTTGAGTCGATTCTTTAGAGCAAAAAAGATCTTGATACACCTATTCGACAGATGGTTCAGTCGGAAGAGGAGGAAAGGCTGATACAATTGAAATCAGTGTCCCAGACACTATATATAGTATTAAACCTTGCTTTCCGTAGAGACATTCCCTGATGCCTTTTTGTTTCGCATTTTGAAAATCTAACAGTAAGCAATCTATCACTTATTCCAGTTCCCATATCAAAATAAATGCAATGCAATGCGTATCGTGGCGTATGTAGTACTTATCATAGTGGTGCATGCATGAGCTGCGAGAAAGCATAAGATTTGGGGAGGTAAAAACGCACAAATACAATAAATAGACCAAACTCCTAATGCATGACTAGAAAGGAAACATAATGACCAGATAGGTAGACGGTGGTGGGCGTTGATATAAGGGATTCCGGATAACCGAGATCTATATGATAGACAAAGCGGACAAAGAAAAGAAACGGTAGGTCCTAAGTCAAGGTGATGGATGGTGTGTACTTGAGACCAAAAAATGACGACGGGAGGGAAGTTCCAAAATGAGTATCTGGTTAGAAAAGGACAAGCAACGAGGGATGAGAAGACAGATGGATATGATTGGAAAATGGAGATGCGGTCATGGTCATTATCAACACGAGGAAACAAAAATGAAGGCAATAACTGTGGAAAATGGCAAGGAGGGTAGGCTTCTAAGTTACTGAGACAGTTTAATGGACGAAATGAAATAGGGTCGAAACAAAGGGAGGGAGGGATGGAAACAGTAGTTCATGAGGTCAGGCTATGCATGGTACTGAGGCTGCCATTGTTGCCCCTGAGGTGGCGCATAATAGCCTGCCTGTGGTGGCTGTTGTGGTTGCTGTTGAGGGAGATATGGGAACTGCATGGATGCAGCATATCCGGGAGATGTACCCAAGGGCTGCTGAAATTGCTGCTGCAGTTGGAACTGAGCCTGAGCCTGAGCCTGAGCCTGTACTTGTGCTTGGTACTGTCTCTGGGCAATGGCCTGTTGTACTGCTTGTCCACTAAAACCATCCTTCATAGCTTTTCTCTCACGCTCCCGGGCGTCAATAGTACTGACAAGTCCGGATCCAAATTGTGGGCTCTGGTTATTATTCAAGTTGAGAAATGAAGACCCAGTCACACGAGCTACATGCTCCTGCTCTCGAGCAGAGAGATGACCAGAAATATCTGGATGAGATAGCATTCGGTTGGCGCCCCGCGAAGAAGGACGAGCAGGAGCATCAAGGGGTCCTAGAATGACACTGGCACCACGAGAAGATGGCCGGGCGGGAACGTCGAGTATTGTATTTGCACCGCGAGAAGAAGGGCGGGCGGGCATATCTAGCATGACGCTTGGGCCACGAGAGTGTGGACGCTGAGGAAGATGAGTAGCGGATGATTGGTGACGGATATAGGCAGACCAATCTCCTGATGCCGGACGAGGTGGAGGCGGTGTAGCTCGAGTCGGCATAACTGGAAGATGGATCTGTGATCTGGAAGCACGGTCGTGAACGAACTGTTCTGCTGAGATACTCGTTGGGCCGGGGGTAACAGGACCACTGTCTTGGACCATGCCTGGCTGCCAGAGAACGCTGCGGCGGCGTCCACGTTCCTGTGTGGGCGGTGGTGGAGAAGGAGACTCGTTTGATTCCTGGTTGAGGTGCTCAAGTAGACGACCAGTCGAAAGTCTCCTGCCTCTTGTTGCGAGGGTACCTTCAGATGGGTTACGCTGATGAAAAGAAGACAAAAGTAGCATAGTATCAGATGTGCTGGGTCGTCTTGCGGTAGGTTTATAGGTATGTGTGGGCCCAAAGTCGACTTCTGGAATATCAGAGCTCACTTCCACAGGAGTAACAGCAGGATGCTTATAGCGAGCGTCACCTATAACAAGATCATCCGTCTTCGGCATGGCATCACCAACGACCTTCATCTTTCCCATCCTGGGTTTCTGAACAGACTGGATGGACCGAACTGATGGGGAAGATTTATGCGAGCTTGCGTATGATGGGGCCACAATTGAGCTGGCATCATCTTGAACAGCAGTCTCTTGTTTGAATGTATACTTCGGCTGTGGTGGTGGGGGAGGCGAAGGTGAGCGCGGCCGACGTATAATTCTGTCTAGAGCATCCATATCAATGTTATCTCTCAGGCTTCCCAGGGTAGACGCTGTCCTCACACTCGCCGTCTCCGCGATAGGAATTTCTGCCGCAACAGGTTTGCGGGCAATTGGCTTATGCAAGGGTGGGTTTTGAGTGCCATTCTGCTGCTTTACCGGAAACTGTCCTTCGGTTGGTGTATCAGTAACGTTGATATTGACTCCGACGTTTACGTTGCTTGTAGTATCACTGGGGGTTATAGGGCTCCCCTGAGAGTAATTCGAGCTAGACGCACCAATGCTGTTAAGGCGATTAAATGTTGGACCTCGGGGATCAGCTCGTTGTCCCGTTCCATTATCGGTCTCCTTACTATTATCCGTAGCTGCATTCCAAGCAGCGGTGGCACCTGCGACTGCAAGGCCATGTGAATTGCCATTTTTCTTATTCATGTCCACCAACTGATCTAGCGTACCGACTGACATACGGTTCGCGGCATGGCCAATCTCTGGAGATGGCTGTGGTTTGAACTGAGGCGTTCCCCGGGGATCATGCGAGAAAGCGGGTGACACCGGTACACCCTGCGGGGGCGGGTTGGGCTCCAAGCTCTGAATAATGTCTAGACGGTCAGCAGGGCGAGTGTTATCCATGTAAGCGCCGCTGTCAGGAGAGCTGCGGCTATCGGTTCCATCAACTTCAGAGGGTCCATCTGTTTGGGGGAGTTCTGGGGGTGGTGCGGGCGGGTGTTCTGGAATGTCTTCTCCAATATTGTTCTCAAAAAATGGCGGGCTGCGGCGGCCACGGCGGGCTGATGGAAGGCCAGTGTTTTCAGACTCTGAACGGGTATGAGATATTCCAGGTTTTGTTGGGGAGTTCGAAGCCACAGTATCAGACGAGCTATTAGGCTCGCCATTCCTTGGTCCAACTGTCGCACTGCCAAAACGTACTGTGCCAGTACGTTGAGGTAAGCTGCTGCGTTTCCCGCTACGACGGCCTGATACACTGCTAGTCCTACTACTGCCAGCATTTGACGTCATTCGACGAGATGTTGCGTCCTTCAGCTGCTTTCTCCATTCGCGGGCGCTCCAGTTTTCGCTCCCCTGAGTGTGAATAAGTGCGGAGACATCAAGGATATCAAGGTACCCCCTGCGCTTATTACTAGGCATAGCAAACATTAAGCTGTTGGGGCTAACAGTATCAGCCAGCAGACGATTAGGGCGCCCGTAAAGACGGAAAGCATCATAGGCCGGGAATAACCAGCGAATCATCGTTTCGAATCCGGAGACGGCATTGTGCATTTCTGGGAGCACAAAGACGAAGCCTTCCGATGTGTTCTCTCCAATAGTGACGAGACCTTCGACCTTAACAAGCGTGGACTGGTCTACGAGGGGCCGGGCCTGTGGATATATGGCGTACGCAGAGTAAGCATCGGAAATAGTCGCAATGGGGGCTACCTTCTTGCTAGTCTTCCTTGTCTCGTAGAATTTGATGTTCCCTTTGGGAGGTGTGGGTGCACGATCGTAAGCGGATTTCTTCTTAAGAGAGCGGTTGTACAGTTGCATCTCTTTCTCTCCCGGAGGAGAGATGACGCACCAACATCTTCTCCAGGGCGTACCAGCACCAAATCGAACTCTGGCCCAATCCTCATATTTGAAAGTTGTCTTCTCAAGGATAAGTTTTATTCCGTTGAGATACTTGCCCTTACCAGCAATAAGGGCGCCGGTGTAAGATTCATGGAGGAGTGAGTTTTCGAACACGGTCAATCGCATTGCGGCCGTCCACTGAGTGAGAGAATGCAAGGAATCAAAATGGAGAAGATACCTGTTCTTCCCTGCCGTACTGATGCTGACAACATTCTGGAGGGGCTGATTCGTTTCGTTGTTGGTAGGGAGTGTTTCCATCTACTAGACCGTTAGCTGGTCATCTCCGGTTGAGTAATAGGAGGTAATATCTCACCATTTTGATAGTAGCATCGGCTAGATTGATGAAGCTGGGAGATGCATTTGCCTGTCCCCCAGCCGTATCCAGGGCAGATGCGTTCCAAATTGAGAGCACTGTTCCGACCAACTGTCCAAAGCACTCCACCCACTGCCTATCAGTGCATGCCCGTCCTTCTATAGGGAGGAATTAGTATATCAGGCCCTTATACTTGGTGAGGGAAGATGAAAAAGCATACGGGTATCCAAATCATTAAGCTTCAGGAAATATCCCTCCTGGTATAGTTTGTTTGCCTGATTATTCAAGTAGGCGAAGACAGGCTCCAGCTCCGGGACAACGAGAGGCTCTGCATCAAATGGAGGTGAGGAAGGAGCTGTCTGGCTCTCACTCTGACTCTGGCTCTGGCTAAGGTTTTGGTTTTGCTTCCGGTCCTCATTCTCACTCTGTGCGGACTTCTGAGTCCAGAGAGAGGCTATTGGCCTGCTTAACCTGCGTGTGCGTCTCATGAACGGGGAGGCAGATGTCTGTTGCTCCTGATCCAGAGCCGGTCCAGCCCCAGCTGCTGGGGGCTGGTTTGATGGTGTTTGGGTGACGGCACCAGGAAGATCTGGTGTTGAGAAGGACACCGATGCTGCAGCAGTTTTACCCTTAGGGCCATCAGGGCGAGAGGAAAGAAACGACGGGACTATGAAGGGAGTTAGCTTGTTGCCAGAATGTGATATCTGGGGGCGGTCTTGGTTGTGCAGAGAGAAAATAAAAACTGACCTCTTAAGCGCCCCATGGTGAGCAATTGAAAGTCCGCGGTGAGGTATGAACCTTTCTAGCAAGCAAGAGAGCCACCGGTCTAGCAACTGAGATCTGCCAGAGAGGTGTGTGTCTATGGGCTTCGTTCAGCAGCCATGTGTAAAAGGGAGGAAGCGGGCGGTTAGGACGGGGAGTGGAAGCGCCGGGAGAGCTCGAGAGATAATTTCTCCCACTTCTTGCGACGAAACAGGCGAAGCAGCAGGAGAGAGAGAGAGAGAGAGAGAGAGAGAGAGAGAGAGAGAGAGGTCTCCGGGAGGATAGGGAACGAACACGGAAGAGATGAAGTTGATCCGGTGCGCTGTGTCTACAGGAGAACGTGATCCATGGCGCAGGTACAGAGTATTGACAGCAAGCAGCGCAGCCCAGGTGATGACGGTAAATAATGAAACTAGCGCTGGAGCTTAAGTTAATAAGGTCACAGTGAGCTCTGAGCCTAGCGTCGGCTGATCCAAGCCAGCGTCAGTAGGGCAGGACGAGCGAGCGAGCGGTTGCTTTGCTTGAGGTTGCAAGGTGGATGAAGCTGGAGATGTTGCGAGGAGTTGCGAGGTGGAGATGGAGGAGGAGGAGGAGGAGGAGGAGGTGAGGTTGGAGTGGTTGGCCGAAAAGGGAAAACAGGCAGCGCTTCCGCCCTAACTTCGCCCGTCACGCCCAACCAGCGCCGGCCGCACCACAGACAACCTTCCTTGTATTACAGACAGGATACGCTTGACGCCGTACAGCTGAGCCGGCCGACTTACGCTTCTGGCTCCGCAGGACGAGCGAGGATACGGGGCCTTGCCTTGTCAACTTCAACGCCTGTCCGGGGGGAGGAGGACAGCGAGAGAGGGTCTTTTCCTCCGCTGGTTCCGCCGCCGCCGCCTCCACCGCCAGCCACACTCCTCACGACTAACTACGAACTAAGTATGTACCAGCAGCAGAAGCAGGCAAGCCAAGGTCGCCTTTGCTCTGCCTCTTCCCTTGATCCCGCAGGCGCTAAACTAGCTAGCTGACAAACTCAATCAATATGGGAAGGAAAAAGGAAAGAGGAAACAAGCAGGCCAAGGTCAAGCGAGAATGATATCTTGCTAGGACGACAAGCAGAAACCATGTCTCAGGCCGCGCTGCTCAACAGCACCCTGACCCGGAACAGCGTCGTACAACTCGCAGTCAGACAAGGAAAAGAAAAAGGAGAATAAGAAAAATGCCCAAAGACGGATAACAAGGAGCACCGCCGCCCGCCGCATCGCAACAGCATTGGCGCTGGCATCGCATCGAACGAGGTTCATCATGGCATTGTCTGGGCCCCCTGCACTTTGCTCTCTGGGCGGCATCAAACCTGGGCCAAGGGGGGTTACGGACGACTCTCATCTCTGATTGACTACGATATGGCACCCTGAGAGCGAGTTTTCTTGCTCGCTCACCTCACGGAGAGAAAGCCACCTATCCACTTTATATATAAGTCTAAAGCGCCCAGTTGGTTAGTGTGCTAAGAGTGCGCTGGCTGGTCCACCTTTCCCCAGCGCCTCCAGCCTTCTCCGGGTTTGAAACACCTGATCATCCATATTCCATCATCCATATTCCATAATATTCTGTGTGTGTGTGTGTGTGTGTGCCATAAATATCACACCATGGCATGTGGGAAGGCGTGCCATCGAGAGCCGGGTGACGCGTTCTCAACTCTTCTCTCTCCCTGTGCGCTCTTGAGTTCAACTACCGCCTAGACCGCCGGTTTAACCAGCAATTGGACTGAATCTGACAGACTGGGCCTCAGTTAACTCCAGATGGAGCTTGGCCAATAATTGCCATCAGGGTACCGTATCCATGTCCATGCGAGAGCAGGGTCCGACCCCGTCCGGCCCAAAGAGCTCAACGTTGTGCTAGATGGGGATGACATTGGCTAACCAGTGTTATACAGGCGGATGCATGTGCGACAGCCGTCGATGCAAATCGCGTGGATTGTCTTCGTACCAGTTGGAAAGGTCGTCCCAAAGGGCTAGAATGCGATACGTTCGACTCTCCCTCTCTCTGTAGTCGAATGGCCTTTCCCCCCACGGCCCAAAGGCCACCTGGATGGGGAAACACGGAGGGGGTTCGAAACAAAGACGAAACGTCGGTGAAGAGTTTGTACAGATATCATGATAATGACAAAGACGGCGGAGTACGCAAGAGACAGAGAGCTCTCCTCCATATGGTCTTTTAGCATTTCATTGTTGGTGCTGATTACGTAGGTAATCTCTACTTGTGGCTTCTTGACGTCGATCCTTGTGGCATCGGTACCAACACGATGGAAGAAGCAAAGGCGGGATCTTCAACCTTACAATCAATATTAATAAGGAATCGAGTAACGAAGGAAGCACGAAAACTGCAAGAATGATGGCAGACCGAGATGCTGTGCTGTCTCTTTCCCTTTGAATCATAGTCATTCACTTTATTCATTTCTCATTATCGCCATTATATAAGGACAAAAACCTCTTATCGATCAGCCTTCCGAGCATGCCAGGCTCCTACTCCATTGCATGCGACTTTATCGTATTATTACATGGATTGGACGGGACAGATCCCCAGAGATATACACTCCGTACGGGGGGAGGGGGGAACTCGCGTAGCCGATATATTTCTTCTCTCACGACTCCAAGCAAGTGTACGTCAGAAGCGGGTCGACAAGGTCGCCCAACCCGCCTAAACGATCGTCCTTGCCCCCTTCCTGGACATCGTCGTGGCTTGCCATGATCTCATCGACGCTAGCATCGGGTCGACAATATGTATATCTGCCCTCCAGATCGTCGATAAGGCCGCTACCACCACCACCAGCAGCGCCAATATCGTCGACGCCCATCCCAATCGTGTTCATCTCATACTCGAATGAAGGTCTGTCAAAGCTCTCGTTCCCGCCCTGCATGGCTCGCTGCATAAAGAGAAGCTGAACTTCATTCTCATCCATGCCGTGTTTTGCGCCCATGTGCAGCCAGAGATCATAGTCTCGGTGGAATCTATGCTCGCACTCAGCTAGTAGACACGGTATATGGCGATTAGCTGACTCCTCAGCGTACCCTTGGCCAGTAAGCAGAGCGACGTTAGATGGACCAGTACGCTTTGATCCAGATTCCACTGTGTTGGTAGCTGTAAGAGCAGCACCAGCTCTGGCTTTCCTCTCGGCCCTGGCATTCCGAAATCCCATATGTGCTGTCCTCACATGTTCTTCCAGAGCAAGCTTACTTCCATACCTCTTCCCGCAAGCATCCATCCCATTCCACCCGCTCACTTTCTTAGACGTAGAGAGGTCAGTCTCGCCGCAGGCAAAGCGCTTCTCGCCCTCGTGCACCGTCTTGACATGGACGTTGAGATTGCCTTTTTTCGTAAAGCTGCGTTCACACCCTGGGTGCTGACAGGGATAGGTCCGACGATCCTCCACAGATACACTCCCATGAGAAATTTCCATGTGCCGACGTAGATCCTTTGCCGACGAGCATATATGGGCACAGCTAGGACAGGTCGGAGGATGTACGGAACGCATGTGTGACTGTAACAGGGCATATGTTGCAAAGTTATATGCCTTTCCATCTCCCATTCCTCCTTCGAGCCCTGCATTCCCAATGCACTCCGTGCAAGTAAACCGTGCCTCCCCATGTACCCTCCTTTCGTGGGCTTTCAGATGGCCCGCAGTATCAAATGCCGCAGTACAAGTCTCGCCTGAACCAAGTGTAGCTTGGCAGGGAAACGGCCTCTTCCTCAGATGAACTGTCATAACATGCTTCAACAGAGTGGAATGTTTCCTAAATGACTCTCCGCATTGTTTTCCATCCCCCTCGGCCATTTCAGTGCATGTGTATTTGTCCCGACCTTCATGGGCTGCAAGGTGCCGCCTAAGCCTTGACCCCGTAGCGAACGCCTTTCCGCACCCTTCACGCTCACATACATAGTCTCTTATAAGAGTATGCGCGCTCTTAATATGATGATTGAGATGAGAGGCCCGAAGAAAGCTCTTTTCGCATCCTTCGTAGGTACAGGCGAATATCCGGTCGTTGGTATGAGAACGTATATGTTCAGTAAGCCGCGCCGGGCGATTGAAGGCCTTGTCGCAGCCGGAGTAAGGACAGAGGTGAGTCTTCAGCTCAGACGGGTATTTCGAGGAAGCGGGTGAAAAGGGCGTCAATGGTGTCGCATGTAGCTCATCATCCGAGCACATTACCTCGTCAACGATGGAAGAGGAATCACAATTGGCGTCGGAATCGTGTATTTCATCTTGGCCTGACAGCGTTAACAGTTAAATTCCACAGCCATAATACGGCAATGATAGCATACCTGCCGGTTCAGATAGATGTATCCTCTTCAGCTGCCTCTGAGCTTCCTCAGCTGCCTTTCGTTTGGTTGCGATCATGATGGATGGTCTCTCAAATCTCAAAACGCAAACATTTCTATCGTGAAGATAGCTAAAGTCACAACATGGCAAGACACCATACGCCCAGCTAAGTCTACCGGAACCAGAAATAATCCTCCTTTCCTCAAGAAGGACCCCCAAGCTGGACGGTGTAGCGTTGATGGTTTCGGCTTCTTCGCTTTGTGTGTTTTTTTCTCATTCTATCGAAAATCGATTTAAGGTGTTGAAATCTTGGCATGCCAAGCTCTTTCTCAAACTTTTTTTTTTTCTCTTCTTCCTCTCAACGTCGCAGAAAGGAAGAAACAACATCAACACCGCGCGCAAGGAAAGGATCGCACAGCCTAAGCTATATAAATAGCTCGTTTGTACTTTTCGCATCCATATTTACTTGTTGATACCTTCAGGATGTCTGACTTTGGCGGAGATGACCATGATGACCGCGAGGAGACCGGGTAAGCCCACCCCATCGACCCTATCGCAAATTTCATGCGCGGACCCGGGCTAATACCTCCTTAGTCTCGACTATGAACCAGCTGAAGACTTCTATGACGATACTGCGGCCGATGACTATGCGGTGGATGACCAGCAAGGAGAAGGTTATGCGGTGCTGAACGGTGATGGACAGCCCGTCACTACCAACGGAGAGAACGGTGACCCAAATGCCTCCTCTGGCCAGGGCCAAGGGAAAACGATACTGCAGCAACGTGAGAAGAAAGTTGCCAATGATCAGCGGACAACAACACCATACATGACCAAGTATGAACGGGCCAGAGTACTAGGCACCCGTGCACTACAGATTAGGTGAGCAACTGAAGCTCGAGGGAAAGGGGCCTCTTGGTAGATTTTTTACTAATGCACGGCGAACAGCATGAATGCTCCTATCCTTGTCGATTTGGAGGGTGAAACTGATCCACTCCAAATTGCCCTTAAAGAACTCAATCAGAAGAAGATCCCACTAATCATCAGGAGGTATCTTCCAGACGGATGGTTAGTACTTCCATAAGTTATCATCCAAAAGACGTCGATCTAACATTGTTTCTAGGTACGAGGACTGGACATGTGAAGAACTTCTCTGAAGTTGTCGTGACTATCCCCTGTGTGTACTCATGCTAGTCTGATACCTCAAGCAATGCACCTTGAGATTGGCAGTTTTTTGTTCTTTTGCATAGCGTATGGGGTTCGGTTTTGTCTCGGATTTTCCGTTCTTTTTTCCCCTTTAACTTGTCAGAATAAACAAGGAAAATGATAGACAGCAAATTGCAGCTCATTTGGACACTCTTGCCGGCGCCGCAGCCTCCTCCCAGCATTCTGGAGATAGGCAACCAAAAGCCAGCATTCCCCCATGCTATGACTCACGAGAATGCCATTGAGAAGGCTTATCACACGAGGCACATATGCATGTGCCAAAAACACAGAATAGCCTGGGGTCCAGTGGATTAGACATGCCATTTACCAGGGAGTAATGCA